>SEYY01023763.1:17500-27500 GCA_009176605.1 Armadillidium nasatum
GCAAAATCGTCCTGCGTTTTATAACTGAAATGTTCATGCATGGCAAACACGGAACGAAGTTCCCCGCCATCAAGGAGAGACTCCGTCCCTCATAGACGAGTTACCCAGGTAAAGTTAATGTAAAACATAGGATGAAAGTCTTAAAAATGAAATAAAGATATTTTAATATATAAAATTTTAAGAATCTATAAGTTTCCATTGGAATTTATTAACAAATTTAAGTAAGGAACTTATGACAAAAAAATTGCAATATATATATATATATATATATATATATATATATATATATATATATATATATATATATATATATATATATATATATATATATATATATATAATATATATATATGTAAAGCTATTTTAATTAGTGAGATGCAAATAATGACGATGAAATGCATTTTGAATTGAACAATGATATCTCGTCTATTGTCTCTCTCTTTTGAGACAAAGAAGATGTTCTTCGAGTATGAGAAAATCCACTTTAGATATTCAGAATTAACATATTGACTAACTTCTCACATACATATTTGTAAACAAATACATACACACGCACATACACATACACATACACACAAATATATATATATATATATATATATATATATATATATATATATATATATATATATATATATATATATATATATATATATATATATATATAATATATATATATATAAAGTGTGTGTGTGTTTTTTTGTCAGTGTATGTGTGGAATTGTGCATTTTGTATGTAAATTATTCAAATGGGGTTAATTTACGTCAATTATTTACACTTTTGAGATAAAGCATAGTTGCTCGTCATATATAAAGTGTTCATTTCCCTAAAGTATATATTTGAATTTCAAAAATGCTCTTATGAGTGTCTACATTTAACGCACTTTGCCAAAAGTTTTTAACTATATAAAAAAAAAAAAAAAAAAAAAAAAAAAAAAAAAAAAAAAAAAAAAAGTTTCAACAACTTTGATGATTCTTTTGAAACTGTTGACTCAGTGCTAAATAATGAAGATTAAAGGAATTCAAAAAGGATTTTGTTGAAAAGGAAGGGTTTAAATCGTGCTGATGAGTTGCAATCTATTGATGTCTAAGTCTGAGATTTCTCTCGATGTTTGTTAAAATGAGTTTTTGCAGAGTTTGCAAAAATTTTCGAATAATTTGTATTAAAGCAACGAAAGCTTAACGAATATACTTGCGTTTTTTTTTTTTTCTTCTTCTTTTTGATTAAAAAGAAATTTGAAGGAAAAGCTGTTGGATTTTTCATGGAAGTAAATATTTTAAGAGTGGTAAGGGGGCGAAGGGGTTATAACTCCTCATCATAAACGTAAAACAAACCTAAGTTAAAAGAAGTAATTTAATTAAATATTCAATAGTAGTTTCAATTGACAAGGTTTAGAAAGAAATAATTTGTCAGAAAAGAGATGAAATTTGTAGTACGCTTTAATCTGCCTGATTGAATGTTGAAATAGTGTGTGGACAAACATAGTATGTGTGTACAAACATAGTAGATTTACAGTACAGTTAAAGTACGCTCGACAGACACTATACAAGGGATTAATTTTTCCATTTCAGTTGAATAAATACAGTACGTATTCAACTGAAGAGTTCTTTAGAAGGGTTTTGGAGTTGTTGAACTAACTGATGAAATAGAAGCAATAATAAATGTCTTCGTTATTTAAAGAAAAGGATCGTATGAAAATCATAGTCTTTTTTATCAATGTATCTTTTGAAAAATGTCATTATTAATTGAAAACTTGCATTTAAAATCGTTTTGATCGTTTAAAATCTTACACGCACACACACACAGACTCGCACGCACATTCATACATACATACATACATTCTCTCTCTCTCTATATATATATATATATATATATATATATATATATATATATATATATATATATATATATATATATATATATATATATATATATATATATATAATATATATATATATTATATGTGTATGTGCGTGTGTGTGTGTGTGTGTTTTTAAAGAATTTTGAAGTACTGCAATAACCCAACGTTCATTAATAATAATAATAATTCATTTTCTTTTTACATAACAAAAACACTCAATATTAAAAGGTAATTAGCCGAATATTCTCACTATGACTACGGTTAAAAAAAAGTTAAAAAAATACACACGTTTGGTCTGGTTCATTACCATCTTAATTAGACGTGAAAATTCCATTACCCCTTTTCGTGACCCACGCTTAATAATAATAATAATTATAATTATTATTATCATTTATTATAATAATAATGATAATAATAATAATATTCATAATAGTAATAATATTCGTAATAATAATAATGATAATAATAACATTCGCAATAATAACAGCAATATTGATAAAAATAATAATAATTTCGTGATGATAATAATAACAATAACATTCGTAATAATAATAATTTTATATGGAGTATGAGTTATATACACACTCTGATAAAGAAGATTTTAAATTGTATTTTAAAAATTCAAAACTTCTATATATTCTAAAATGAAAAATAATGGTAATTGTTCTTCAAAGTTTTATAACCAAAAACTTAAAAAATTTTCTTCTAAGCAATTAATTTGATATATATATATATATATATATATATATATATATATATATATATATATATATATATATATATATATATATATATATATATATATATATATATATATATATATATATATATATATATATATTAGTTTTCATTATTTTTTATTTATTTTATAATTTTTTAACTTATTTTTTATTTATAAGACTATAATTATTATGGAATATGAAAATATTTAAATAAAAATGTTAATGCTTGTTTATGGTTTTCGTGAAGTTTTGTTTCAAGTCTTAATGTAGCAACGAAGAGATTGTTATAAATTAAATTGTCCTAACGAATCGTTGGGACAAGTGGCAAAAAGGCCACATTAAAATTTTCAGTAGAGAAAAGACATGTTAAGCATAGGAAAGTCGCTTCACCGATTTTATTTTCTAATTAGAAAAGTAATGAAAAAATTGTTTGTGACTTTTTTTGCCACTTGTCCCAACGATTCGTTAGGACAATTGGCAACAAAAGTAAACGATTTCGTTGAAAAATATCCTTTTGCGATCCCTTTTTATATTATGAGGGACGGAGGGATATTTTTAAGAGAAAAATACTGCATAAGATATATATATATATATATATATATATATATATATATATATATATATATATATATATATATATATATATATATATATATATATATATATATATATATATATTATATATATATATATTATATATATTATATATATATTATATATATTATATATATATATATTATATATTTATTATATTATATTTAATATATATATATATATATATATATATATATATATATAATTTAATTTAATAACTGAATCTTAATATTAAAACTTTAATCAATCTGAAAGCGGAAAATTTTTTTTTTAATCCAGGAGACTATTATTATTATTATTATTATTATTATTATTATTATTATTATTATTATTATTATTATTATTATTATTATTATTATTATTATTATCATTATTATTATTATCATTATTATTATTATTATTATTATTATTATCATTATCATTATTATCATTATTATCATTATTAATTATTACTATTATTATTATTATCATTATTATTATTATTATTATTATTATTTTTATTATTATTATTCATTAAAGTCAAATCCTTATCAGAATGAATCCTAAATGAAACTTCTGAATTAAACAAAAACCCTCTCAGCATCTATTATTCCTTACCTTTTAATAACAAAATGCAGCTTTCTAATATACTTAGGAGGGCGCTCACAAGTAAACAAAGTGTTCCCTATTACGAGACCTTGAATTGAAGCATTTCGGGTTGATCAGATTTTCTTTTGAAAGATTGAAGCGCGTCCTTTGATGTGTAATTCAATTCTCGTTTCATTTCACATAATCAGATTTATAATCCTTTGAAAGACTCTTTATTGATGAAAAAAGATTTTTGACTTTCGAAAGTAAATTACTTATAACATTTATTATTATTATTATTTTTTTTTCATAAGTATTATATATATATATATATATATATATATATATATATATATATATATATATATATATATATATATATATATATATATATATATATATATATATATATATATATATCATATACAACATACTCACACACACACACACACACACACACACACACACACACACACACACACACACACACACACACACGACCTAAGTGTTATAACGGAATGTTACCGATTTTCAATGCCAGTAAATACATAAGAAATCAATAACCATAATACTTGAAACTTTACTGGAGGTTATGCCTCTCTCACCCAACCATCTTTATTGGGTGAGTTGTCTCGTTGAAGAATCTGGTATAACCAGCATAGATAACATTTGTTTTCTTAAAAGTCTTCTGATGCGTATTTTAAGTTAAGCACAAGCAAGTTAAAACTTGTTTCCAAACAATTACTGAATACGACATGTTTGAAATTATTCACATTGTTCAAAGGAGATTTAAATTATTTATTTTTTATTTTAAAGATCACAGGAAAATTATTTGGTAGTGTTTATCTATTGATTACGTTTTTGAGATTTACTGGGAACCATTTTTATCTTTTTTGGAGTATTTATCTCTAGATGGTGTTTTTAATCTTTTAGAAAAATACGTTAAGCTAAGTTCAATTTTTAATTACGGGTAAATCTCTGCACATGTTCATTAGCATGTTAATGAAAATTTTTACTTCGTTAAAGAAATTCGGGTTACAAAGTGAACTCTTTGAGCATTCTCGTAAATCGAATTAAACATCGTCCCTAAGATTTTTATTCTGAATATTTTATTCTGTTAGCATGGCATGAAGTAGTAAGTTACTAATCTTCTCGTGAGAAGTATTTGATAATGTGGGAAAAATTATTTTATTTTAAATAAGCGAATTTTCTTTCTCAGTATCAACATAATAGTGAGTAGAACTCCAATTCTTACTATTGAAATTAAAAAGATGCAAAAAATAGAAAAAAATAATTGAAAAAAATAATTTAAAAAAAAAACTAAAAATTCTTCTTTTTTATATATTTTTTTAATTTTTTTTAAATACAATATTAAAGCAGTAATCGTTAGGAAGAAGGTTTTTATGGTATTTATTCACCGTAACTAATATATATATATATATATATTATATATATATATATATATATATATATATATATATATATATATATATATATATATATATATATATATATATATATATATATATATATATATATATATATATATATATATATATATATATATATATATATATATATATATATGAGTGTGATAGGCACGTGTGTGCTATTTACGATTTTATTTTAAAATTACAAACACAGAAATAACTGTATGAAGATGTCAGATGGAATAAGTTAATAAAACTTCAGAGAGAAAAAGTTCAAATTCTGAGAATTAATCTGCAAATATTCTTTTCAAATGGCATTTACCTTTTCAAATATAACCTTATATATATATATATATATATATATATATATATATATATATATATATATATATATATATATATATATATATATATATATATATATATATATATTATATATATTTCATCCCATATCAGCATAAGCTGATCATCCTTATGAAAATTAACATCCGCATCCGCATCTGCACTTGCGAAAATTCTAAATCCGCATGCCCATCCGTACTTGAAAACAATTCTGTATCCTCATTCGGAAGTTTAGTATATACATATATATATATATATATATATATATATATATATATATATATATATATATATATATATATATATATATATATATATATATATATATATATATATAGTTGTCCGAACTTTAGGTATTGAATTTTCGCTTTTAATATATCGATATTTAAGTATTAAACCGATTGTGAAAAAGAGAAAAATTAGGTAAATAGATTTAATCACTGCTTTCCAATGGGTGGACGTTGTGGAAAGTGGCTGAGGGATGCTAACGAGTAAAGTTCACGTCCCACATCTTCCAAGGAAACATACAAAGCTTCTGAGATGGTTGGTTAAAAATTGTCATTACTAATATTATTCCCTTCTGTTGAGGGATATATATATATATATATATATATATATATATATATATATATATATATATATATATATATATATATATATATATATATATATATATATATATAATATATAAATAAGGCCTACACGAAACTGCTCAAGTAACCAAGGCTGATCTTCGCACAGGATCTAACAAGATTCTGGAGGAGAAGCACCTGACAGGTATCAGCCTACCAGGTTGGACGGTGATGATGATGATGATGATATATATATATATATATATATATATATATATATATATATATATATATATATATATATATATATATATATATATATATATATATAGTGATGTCATCTCCATTCGCATCCGCTGACATCCTCATCTGCACTTTCGAAAATTCTACATATTCATCCGCATCTACACTTGACGAAAGGTCTACATCCAAATTCACATCCGCATCTACAAGTGATAAAATATGACATCTGATTCATCACTTATATATATTTTTAGTCTGCTAAAACTCTCACAGACTTTTTCTATGCAGAAAATCAATGTCTGCTATTGGACTCGAACCAGCGACCTTTAAGATGGTAGTTTTATGCGTTATCCACTAGGCCACGGCGATACAATAGGAAATCGCATTTGAAACTGCTCATGATTTACAGTTATGATGTCAATCTCAAAGGATCTCCTCTACAGCAACTCTGGCAAAAGGCAACGAGGTCAAAGGTTCAATCCATTGAATATATATATATATATATATATATATATATATATATATATATATATATATATATATATATATATATATATATATATATATATATATATATATATATATACATATATAGGGTGATTCACATCGATGTTTACAAACTTGTCAGATGGAAGGTGACATCATCTCAATAAAATTCCACCGAATGTATATACGGTCATAAGCCGCTCTTTTACGTGATATAGAGAGGGCAATATAGGGAATAGCACATACACCATACACCATAGTTAAAGACGGTGGTCCCATAGGAGGGATGCCTTGACTACAGTGTTACCAAAATAGTAGGTGGACGATACCCAGCTCCAGCTTCAAAGATCAGCTGATACTGATCTTATTGTATGAAATGCTACTGTAATTAAAGTACAACACTTTAAATAGTTTATTGATAATGTGATCCTAAATTGCAAAATTGCACTGTAGACTCGAAACCTTCTGAAGAAAATTATAGTGAAAGTCTGTACTGTTTTAATTATGTAACTATTCAATTGTTGCATTGCTTTGAATTCGTAACTTGAGGTCTCTCCTTATCGTTTAATAGGTATTCGGATCATATATTTCATTATAAACAGTTATATCTTACTTTCCAAACTTTCTAACTTTCATTTATGCCTTTTTAACTCCACTGTTAAAGAGTTAGAATTTGTTTTTACAAAATAAGAATCTAGTCCTAAATTGTCGGTTTCCTCGGATTCAGAATTCTCGATATCGCAATGATTACCGGGATAATCTCATCATTTTGATTACCTTATTTAAAGTTCAAATCCCGAAGATGAATTAGTGATATTTTTCTTGCTTGTAGATCCGTTATAACAATTGAAATTTTTGAATTTGAATGGCTGGGATAATGTCAAAAGTACTGATTTTGATTTTTTAGTTTTGTTCAGATATGAATTCGAACGTATATGTTTGCCCGTAAACCTCATATAAACTGATTTATCAACTGATAAATAATAATGCATATAGATGCTTCATTACTTTTAAGTAAAAGATCATTATCACTTAAATAATCATTATTATTTGGAAAGTAGTGGGGAGCATTCATAATTTGCCGTCTATATAACGAGTATTTGTTGTAAAAAATCTAAACTTGTCATACTATTTTCTTCTTCAGATTAAAATTAAATATATACTTAAAATATAAAAATTAAAAATATAAAACAACTCGTCTTTTGCACACGCACACACACATACACACGCGTATATATATATATATATATATATATATATATATATATATATATATATATATATATATATATATATATATATATATATATATATATATATATATATATATATATATATATATATATATATATATATATATATATATATATATATATATATATATATATATATATATATATATATATATATATATATATATATATATATATATATATATATATATATATATATATATATATATATATATATATATATATATATATATATATATATATATATATATATATATATATATATATATATATATATATATATATATATATAATATATATATTAAAAGATTTTTAAATACGAAATAATTGATATTAATTTTTAAAAATGTTTAATGAATTTTTGCAATGTTTAAAACTTTACATATTACCGTATATATATATATATATATATATATATATATATATATATATATATATATATATATATATATATATATATATATATATATATATATATATATATATATATATATATATATATATATATATATATATATATATGTGTGTGTGTGTGATGGGACGATTAAGAATTTTTTGACGATGACGATTATAGTAAATTTGACAATAACGATGACGATGAAATTGACTGCCATTTTTTGAGTATCAATTGGAGATCTTAAACCAAAACTTTGATTTGATTTGTCATTGATCAGATATTTTGCTCCAGAGTCAGTTTCCAGCTCATCTCCAGAATTTCATCTTGAAAATCATCACGAAATCTTTCGACCGACAATTTAAGTAGATTGATCATTAATTGAATCCAACTCTTCATAATTGAAAATGAATGCAGGAAAATTGCGGCTGATTTCATTTTGTCAATGCTGAAAAATGCTGCAAAATTTTATTTTTTTGTTTCCTAATTATGGAAAGATTTATTCATCACCAGCAACAAGAATTGAAGAGATTTTCTAAAACATTGTAACATGTTTCATCTTGACTAAGGTGACCATCCGTCCCTATTTTATTCGAGCAGTCCCGATTTTTTTAGAGGGTAAATAGTATTTTATCCAACTTTTGTTTAAATTAGAGAGCAAAAATGTTTTTTTTTTTTTTTTTTTTTTTTTTTTTTGTAGAATGTCTTTAACTAATAAACCATATGACTTATTTTTGAAAACAAGAATCGTATTTCTTCTTTATATTAAAAATCAACCTTTTTTATATATCTGATAAAACCTTTACGAGCAGGGTATTTGTGTGTGTGTGTGTGGGGGGGTGAATGTTCAAAATCGTCCCGATTTTTGGTCAGAAAAATATGGTCACCTAACCTTAACCCTTCTCTTACAATTTCCAAGCTTACTCGTGAAAGCTTTCAAGGCATCTATGAATTTTACGATGTTTGTATTCCTTCCTTGCGTCTTAAGATTAGTTTATTCAGCTGGTCAAACAAAACGTTAACTAAATAGGAAAGACACATGATCCACTCCACAGTCTTTCACTGAGCTTCAAAATATAATCAGAGTTTATTTCTATGCTCAAATACTCACTCGGTTAAATAATTATTATTATTATTATTATTATTTAGTATTATCTTTATTATTATTTTAGCTGGGATAATTATCATCATTATAATTATAACCGGTATAATTATTATTATTATTATTGTATTATTATTAATATTGTTTGTTATAAATTTGGGTATTATTTTTATTATTATTATTATTATTATTATTACTATTATGTGATCTTTTTATTTTTTTTTTTTATTAATTTTATTTTTCTTTAATTTCAGGTAAATTAGCTTCGTAGAATAGGAGAAACTGAAGAATTATTAAAATATCGTCAAGTCGAAGGTAGAGATTTAATATTTCATTTGTGCTGCATATATATAATATATATATATATATATATATATATATATATATATATATATATATATATATATATATATATATATATATATATATATATA
>SEYY01023763.1:45000-47500 GCA_009176605.1 Armadillidium nasatum
ATATATATATATATATATATAGTGTAGGTGATTTTGAAGCTCACAAAATTTACTTTAAGATTAATAATTTTACTTTTAATTTTATTTATGTGATTTTAATCTTATTTCAGTTTAGTAATTCAACGGGGGACATCTTTTATTTGCTGAATTATCTTTAATGACCTTTTTTTGA
Organism: Armadillidium nasatum; assembly: GCA_009176605.1. Classification (NCBI taxonomy): domain Eukaryota; kingdom Metazoa; phylum Arthropoda; class Malacostraca; order Isopoda; family Armadillidiidae; genus Armadillidium; species Armadillidium nasatum. The sequence goes on from SEYY01023763.1 coordinate 45,173, forward strand.
CCCATAAATGGCCATAGCCGATTTGAATGCCCAGAAAATAATCATTACCAAAATAATCGGTCAATTATAGTAATATATATGACGAAAAGAAGGGGATAGAATCCCCCCTCCTTATTGCTCATTATTTTTAAAGTAACTTCCATTTGGAATAAAATATCGCAAAATGTGACTGAATTTCTGCTTATATAAAACAGTCACTTAAATATGTAAATTGAAGAGACCTTTGAACTCTGGAAGAGAAGATCGATAGTTGTTGTAGAAATGTGTTTGAATCAGAGAAGATTAATGTAGGATTGATTATGGGTGAGAGAGTTAATAGTGTACTGTATAAAGGTCTGTACTCTTAAAATAGTAAATAAAAAGGAAGATATTGGTATTATTATCAGGCACGATTTCTAATGCATTAAATATCATCCTTCTTTTCAGAGACATCTATCATCTATTTTTGGACTCTGTTTCGTAATGAAAGTCATGGTTGGATTTCAAGGACAGCACACCATGTGTAAAGTTTTATTTGTTCGAAATAAACAAAAAATTGTTTAAAATGAGACATAATCGCATTTGAACACTGGTCATACACTGCAAAAATTGTCCTAACGAATATTTGAAGCAAGTGGCAAAAATTGTCACAACAAATTTTCTTAGTTATTTTCTTGTTAGAAAATAAATCGGTGAAGCGACTTTCTTATGCTTAGCATGTCTTTTCTCTATTAAAAATTCTACTGTGACATTTTTGCCACTTGTCCCAACGATTCGTTAGGACAATTTTTGCAGTGTATGGATATGTGAAAAAATATCATCTACAAGAGAATTATTTGTGAAAGTTAAAATGCTGTAAGAATGGTTTCATATGATGAGGAAGATGGGAATTGCGAAAATTTTTCCAGCCGTCAAATTTGAAGATTGAAGATTTTATAATGGAAGAAACATTTTGATGTTGAAGATTGAAGATTTTTTAATTGAAGAAACATTTTGATGTTGAAGATTGAAGATTTTATAATTGAAGAAACATTTTGATGTTGAAGATTTTATAATTGAAGAAACATTTTGATGTTGAAGATTGAAGATTTTATAATTGAAGGAACATTTTGATGTTGAAGATTGAAGATTTTATAATTAAAGAAGCATTTTGATGTTGAAGATTGAAGATTTTATAATCGAAGAAACATTTTGATGGTTGAAGATTTTATAATTGAAGAAACATTTTGATGGATAGGATAATGATACTGGCTTCTATTTTAAAGCTCACATTCAGGAAATGGGGGTCTAAATGTTCATATATATATATATATATATATATATATATATATATATATATATATATATATATATATATATATATATATATATATATATATATATATATATATATATATATATATATATATATATATATATATATATATATATATATATATATATATATATATATGCAAATTATTCGACTTTATGGAAAAGAAATATATTTTATGTTCAGAATCATTATGTAAATAATAGATAATTGGAAAACGCTGAAAAAAAAAGGAAAAATCTCTTTTCTATTCAAAAATGTTCGCTTTAATTTTGAATATTTAAGATTTCCTTAATAATAATAATAATAAGTAATAATAATAATGTAAGTTGTAATATTAGTAGTAGTAGTATGAGTAGTGATAGAAGTACGGGTTCAGTTGATTTCTTAAAAAATAAATGCTTAATATTAATTGAATGAAGTTTTTCGTATAACACATTATGTTCATAAATTTTCGTACTTAATAATAATAATAATAAAATAATAATAATAATAATAATAATAATAATAATAATAATAATAATAATAATAGTAATAATAATAGGGTTGGGGTGAATAGTTTTGACCCAAATAAATATGTACTTAAAATAATAAATTATTTTCCGTATATTATAATTAACAGTGATATTAGGTTTAGGGATTTTAAAGCTTTAATAATAGGCTTTAATTATTATTATTATTATTATTATTATTATTATTATTATTATTATTATTATTATTATTATTATTATTTTGTTAAAATAGCAAGAAGGAAGAAAATTTTTTTTGTATAATTAAATATTAAAACTTATATACAATGTAAAATCTAAATCGCTATTTTAATTTCAAAATTAAATTCGTTCCAGTAATTAAAATTTTAGTTGTTTGAAGAAACTTTTTTTTTTCTTCTCCATTTTGTTTCGTTTTCAAAATTTATTCCAAAGTGTTATTTTTTGCATCGAGGGAAATCCTTCGAAGTGCATTAAAAACAAAGCCGCTCTTGCACAAAAATTCCCCTTGGAAAGCAAGTCTAACGCACCAGCTGACTTGAAATAAGC
>SEYY01023763.1:52500-57500 GCA_009176605.1 Armadillidium nasatum
TGCCTTCAGGGATTACCGTCGTCTTCAAACTCCAGAAACTCATGCTAACTTATATTTCATCCCGGAATCGTGCAAAATCTATTCTTCGTAACACTAAAAACTCTTTTCTCCGTAGAAAATGCAATAATCTTTCTGGTTCCTCTTCTTCACGTTCCTTTCTGGCATTTTGCAAAAAATGTCAACTCTAACTTTGCTTCTTCCTCTTTCCCTCCTTTAGTATCTTCTGACGGCACAACTGCCGTTTTACCTTCTTCTAAAGCTGAACTCTTTGCTCAAACTTTTGCCTCTAATTCAACCTTAGACGATTCCGGAGCTGTTCCTACTCCTTCAACCCCCTCTAACTCATTTATGCCTAAAATTAGTAATTTCTTCTAAAGATGTCATTTCTGCTCTCTCTGAGCTTAATACTAAGAAGGCGTACGGTCCTGATGGTATTCCTCCTGTGGTTCTCAAAACTTGTGCTTCCGAGCTTGCACCCTGCCTTGGTAAACTATTTCGTCTTTGTCTTTCTACTTCAACCTTCCCTTCTTGCTGGAAACGTGCGCTCATTCAACCTGTGCCGAAGAAGGGGGACCCCTCTCAACCCTCTAACTATCGTCCTATTTCTTTAACCTCCGTTCTTTCTAAAGTTTTCGAATCTATCCTTAACAGGAAGATTTGGAAACATCTCAATTCTTCTAATCTTATCTCTGATCGCCAGTATGGCTTTCGTAAGAAACGCTCTACTGGTGATCTTCTTTCCCTTCTCTCTGACTCTTGGTCCTCCGCTCTTCGGCATTTCGGTGAATCTTTTGCTGTCGCGCTGGACATATCGAAAGCCTTCGATAGAGTCTGGCACAAAGCTTTGATTTCCAAACTTCCCTCTTTCGGAATCTATCCTTCTCTCTGTGATCTTCTCTCTAATTTCCTTTCCGGTCGTTCTATAGCAGCTGTTGTAGACGGCCACCGTTCATCCTTTAAATCTATTAATAGTGGTGTTCCTCAAGGATCCTATCCCAACACTTTTTCTACTTTTCATTAATGACCTTCTCTCTATTACTTCATCTCCTATCCACTCCTATGCTGATGACTCCACCCTTCATTATTCCTTTTCATTTTTGAAAGACGTCCCACCCAACAGCAGTTAATAGACTCAAGAAGGGGTAGCCTTGGAGCAACTAACCTCTGATCTTTCTCGTATTTCAAATTGGGGCAGAGAAAACATGGTCGTTTTCAATGCCTCAAAAACTCAATTCCTCCATCTCTCTACTCGACACAATCTTCCACACAACTATGATATCTTCTTCGAAAACACACAACTCAAACCTTCATCTGTCCTTAATATTCTCGGTGTTTCTTTTTCTCGTGATCTTTCTTGGAAAGATCACATTACTTCTCTTTCTAAACAAGCTTCTAAGAGGTTGGGTGTTCTGAGGCGCCTTCAGTAATTTCTTCACGCCACCCCAGTTGCTTGCTCTGTATAGGGGTGTTGTTCGCCCTGTATGGAGTATGCTTCACACATCTGGGGTGGTTCCACTCATACAGCTCTCTTAGAAAAGGTGGAGTCTAGAGCATTTTCGTCTTATCAACTCTCCTGCTCTTACTAACTCTCTCCAATCTCTTTCTGCCCGTCGAATTGTTGCGTCACTCTCTCTTTACTATCGCTATTACAACGGACACTGCTCTTCTGAACTCTCTCGTCGCATACCTCCTCCATTGAGAAGAGGCTCGTGCGACACGCCTTTCTACACAGTCTCATCCTTTCTCTGTCCAACTCTCTGACCCCAGACTTAACCGCTATGCTCAATCTTACATGTACTCTACTGGTAAAGTCTGGAACACACTCCCTTCATCTATTTTCCCAACTTCCTTTGACTTGCATACTTTCAAACGCCGTGTGTCTGGACACGTCGGCCACCATCGACCATGATAATAGACCTTTCCCAACTCCGGTGGAATTTGGTAGGCCTCTGGCCTTTGCCCACCGGAGGAGACATAAAAAAAAAAAAAAAAAAATATATATATATATATATATTATTTTTATATAAAAATTTTACAAAATTAATCAATTGGAAATGTTAATAGATTTTAAAACCTAAATAAAGTAAATTTTTTTTTTTTAATTCAAAAATTAGTTGCTTAACAAACTAAAGTTACTAAAGTATATTTTAGTGTATCAAACGACCAACAGAATTACAGTGTAATATAGTTTATTATTTTATTCGATAAAAGTTACTACAGTCAGTGAAAAACCTGATATGGCTTTTTTATCGTCAGTTTTTTGATACTTGGAGGAATGCTTGAAAGAGCACAACGCAGACTATTTGCAAGCTTCAATCTTCTTCATTGTTTAGTTTTCATTTGCACTAACGTTGAAAAGTGTGACTCAGACATATGTTGATACAAATGTAAATAATGTATGAATGCGCTTTTCTGCCGTTTCTGGGTAAGAATCGGACATCTTGGCCTAAAATGGAGTTTTCAGCTCATTAAATTCATCTTGACAATCATCTTTTCAACTGACAATGTAAATGGATTACCCATTTAATCCAACTTTTCATTATAGAGTTCTGGAAGCTGTATTTGAATTCATTTTCCAATGCTGTAATTTTTTTTTTTTTTTTTTTCAAATTGTTCTTCATCCCTAGCAAAATAAAGTGATAGCAGTTTCTCAAGCAATGCCAAAATTTAGATCTTGACCTTTCGAACTTGCTCATGAAAGGTTTCAAGACATCTATAAATTTTATAATGTTTGCCTTCCTTCCTTGCATTCAGTTCATTCAGCTTCCGATGATGACTCATTCCTTATCATTCATCTAAGTTCAAAATTCAATCTTACCCTGATCTTCAAAAAAGTAATTAGAGCTCATTTCTAAGCTCAGATACTCGCTCAGTTACATTTCCTCTAAAGCTATCAAATATTTGCGTGAAAAGGAAACAATTCATGGATAGCATCCATTTCAATACACTGCAAAAATTGTCCTAACGAATCGTTGGGACAATCAACACAAATGTCAGAACAAATTTTTTTTTTTGGTTATTTTCTTAGTAGAAAATAAATATCTGAAATTACTTTCGTATGTTAAACATGTTTTTTCTGTATTGAAAATAATGCACATGCCACTTGTCCCAACGGTTCGTAGTTAGATAAGGGCTTCCTTTTTCACAACATTTACAATTTGAATTATTTGTCCAGAACCTTCTCTATGGAGCTGAATGTGTTTATAAGGCAATTGAATGACAATGTGTCATACAATGAATGTCTCACTTTTGAAGCTTGCTTTTTTTTACCCAAATTTGAAATCCTGATTTTCTCCCGATTTTTTCCCTAACATAGCTAGTGCTCAATCTATAAAACACCCACACATTTTCCTCGCAAAAAAATTCTTTTCAAAGAAAGAAAGATGAAACCTCATCTAAAATATCTGATGCCTTGGTAGTTGTTTGTTTCAAGAGAAGAACGAAAAAGAAACTCTCCCCTGAATGAATCTGACTGAACATATCTTGCAAACACCGGAAACAGAACCCCCTATGAATGAACCTGATTTAAAATATCTTGCAAATACCGGAAAAAAACTCTTCCCTGAATAAACCTGAATGAACATATCTTGCAAACACCGGAAAAAAGAGACTCCCTTCTGAATGAACCTGAGCATATTTACAAACACCGGAAAAAGAAACTCCTCTGAATGAACCTGACTGAACATATCTTGCAAGTACCGGGAAAAGAAACTCACCTCTGAATGATCCTGACTGAGCGTATCTTACAAGCACCGGAAATTCAAACTCTCCTCTGAGTGAACCTGACTGAACATATCTTCCAAACACCGGAAACTGGGAAGGAGCATCGATTGTATTAAAAAAAGTACAATGGGTTTTTGTTTACTTCCTTACTGTTTACTTTTGCAATGGCACTATCGTTTTCAAGAGAGGTACCTTTATTTGACTCTCATAGAATACTGCGAGTTATATTATAATTTTTGGAGCACTTTCTGATCTGGAATAATAAACTTGGTAAATAAAAAATATTGAAGAATCAATTTTATTTAATCATGGACATTCAGAAAATTTTTATTGAATGTCTCGGACTAAATTAAAAACAAACTACAATTATCAGATTGTATGTTATTTACATTACATGACAATTTTCTGAATAGAGGTTTGAATCCCTAATCCCCCCCTGGACCGTAAAATTCTCCCCAGTTGGGAACCATGGTGTAAGTAATATAAAAGTGAAGAGATATATGTACAGTTTTACACATATTCTCATGTAAGCGTTAAGTGTTATTCCATTTCTATTTTTAACCCTTTTATTTTCCCCTTCATATTTTTGAGGAGGAGGAGGAAAAAAAAAAAAAAAAAAAAAGCAGTTCGTCTAACAAATTATTTTTGGCTAAAAATTTATTTTTCATAGTTGAGGCGACCGGTTGTGACAAATTTGGATTTTTACTTTTTTCTATTTTATTTTTTTACTTTTCTTTTTGAAAAAAAGTTAAAAGTGACATTTTTCCAATTTAATTTTTTCTCTTTTTCTTTTCCTTTTTTTCCTTTCTTTATTTTTTTTTTCTTATTTTTAGTTTTACTTTTCTGACATCGATATCGGATTGATTTTTAACATCTTTCTGACATTTGTCGTTTTTGTTATCATCATTTGAATCATTAATTTTATTTAGACTTTTAGTTATATTATTATCATCATCATTAATTATTATTATATTATTATTATTATTATTATTATTATTATTATTATTATTATTATTATTATTATTATTATTATTATTATTAATGGAATTCTTATTTCTTACTTTACTCAACATGGATTTCTCATGTATAGGTTTCGTCTCTAAGATTCTGGGTATAATTTTTCATATAAATTATAAAGGGATGGGGTAGATTTGGGGAGTGGGTGGATTGGGGAAGGGGGTCGAAATTACTTTTGAATTATTTGAAATTTTTCACTTGTGATGAACAGCTCGTTGTAGTTGCTGAAGATTGCATGTGTAGGGAGTCCAATACCCAGA
>SEYY01023763.1:62500-67500 GCA_009176605.1 Armadillidium nasatum
ACCTTTGCTCTCAGTATCCACTCTTGGAACAGATACAAAGAATGATTTTTTTAAGCTCATTTCTCAAGATCATTGCTCAATTTGATTTCCCAGAAACCGTATCTGAGGGACTAGAAAAAAGGAAATCAACAAACTATAATCGATGGCTCTACAGTTTCATACTGCCTGATTTAAATAGACAATCAACATATCCATAATTTTTCAAGCGAAACAAACTAAAATTTGGAAACACAATTCGTTCACACTAATGACTCAACATTACTTATTGACTAAAGGTAAATAACCATTAACATTATAATTGAAAACATGCATTACTAAACGTTTGTCTTTGCAATTGTCTCTGCATTATGCAGTATCACTCTGAAACACCCATCAAATTTTTAAGTTGCAAGAAATACTTAAAAACTAAATATTTTTCCATCATTATATATATATATATATATATATATATATATATATATATATATATATATTTTATATATATATATTATATATATAATATATATATATATATATATATATATATATATATATTTTTGGAGAATTAAATTTCATATTTCTATTCACAATAGTTCCTTTCTCTATTATTGTAAATAAAATAAATATTTATAGATGCAGAATAAACACAAAAACACAGATTGGAACAACCAAATATATATTTTGATGCATTCTCTGATAATATATAATATATATATATATATATATATATATATATATATATATATATATATATATATATATATATATATATATATATATATATATATATATATATATATATATATATATATATATATATCCAGTCTTCGAAAAGAAAAGTGGATGTTTATTTGTTTTCGTAAGAGACGTTTCTTTTGAGTCTCAGTGACACATCAATTTCGTTGCTTATAGTATTAATCTTTTTTTGCCCAAAAAAAAAAAAAAATTCCAATAAGTATTTTGAAGTTGGCAAGGAACACAAATCATAAATCAATGTCCTACTTCCTCATCTCTCCTTTCATTATTGTTGTTGTCTTGGTAATCTTGATCAAGGATGAATATTTCATTTTCTCAGAGTATTCTCAGAACTTTATATATATATATATATATATATATATATATATATATATATATATATATATATATATATATATATATATATATATATATATATATATATATATATATTATATATCAGAATCAAAATCCACCCCCAAGAAGAGTTATTAGCCCTGTCAGTAGGTTCATTTGAGGATGAACCAAGTGTTTCACGAACCGACGGCAAACATCCGTTGGCTGGCCAGGTCAATCACGGATGCCGACTTTGATCCCACCTGCAGCGAGCATTCCCCAGATGAACTTATTACGCGTAAGTGTGCGGGCCTAAGTGCAAGAGGGAACTGCCCAAATTTCTTTACTCCGACCAGGCCTCGAACCTTGGACCTTTCGCTTGCTAGGCGAGCGCTCGATCGTCTGAGATACAGAGACCCTATATATATATATATATATATATATATATATATATATATATATATATATATATATATATATATATATATATATATATATATATATATATATATATATATGATACTAATTTTACCTTATGTGAATGTGTACAGACATGCGTGTACGTTCTAAGTTATCGCGATGCGGAGGCGGTGTAACAAGATTCCGTTATCCATATAAAGGTATGAATTGAAAAACCAAATAACTCTAATTGTGATTGGAAAACCAAATAACTCTAATTGTGATTGGTTGTAATAGTTAACCTTAATGTACCACCGCTTCGAAGCAGCAGTTACATGGTATATGGTAGTGGTAACATAATGGGAAGGGCTACCTGTCATATGTCACCTAATTAATGTAGGCAGATAGTAGCATTGGAAGCAGAGGGCTACAGCCATTTCACTTTGAACTTAGGTTCAACGTTTTACACACAAGTATTGGAAGAGTCATTCATCAATACGAGGAGACCAACGAATACCTTATGCTCCCTACATCGGTTAGGGATTCATTCTTGTGTATGATAATCGTCAACATCACGCGGCTAGGCGTGTACACGAATGCCTACTGGAGGTTGAACTTAACATGTTATTGTGGCTTGCATACAGTCCGAACATGAATCCCATCGAGCATGTGTGGGACATGTTGGAACGAGCACTTAGACAGCTTAACCCTGAATGACATTCGACAACCCTTGGTCTACCTACGAGACGCGATCCCTCACGATGGTCTATGGAACCTCATATCCAGCACTGGACGACGGTGCCAGGCCGCCATTACGTCGAGAGGTGTTCGTACAAAATACTGATGCACTATGAGCACATCCTGTGATTCTATGGACAACCCATTTACCTGCAGGTTTATGTGAGTTTTACGCCATACCCCTATGTCCCCTTGTATAGTTTTTGTAGGGACGTTTCCATACCACTTTCTACCCACATTTGTGTATATTGTGTCTCTCGACATGTATTATCTATATTAAACACATCGTGGTCTATATCCTGTATTCTTTCATACCTTTATATACCTTTTCCTCAGTGGTGGAATAATTTTGCTAGGTAGTATATATATATATATATATATATATATATATATATATATATATATATATATATATATATATATATATATATATATATATATAATATATAAAGGTTGAACCCGAGATCTTCACAATACGAGCCCCTTTTGATACCAAATACGCTATGCAGGGGTTTACAGATGAAATATAAAACAAAGCCGTTAATGTTTAAAAAGGATAAAAAAGATGCAATCGAATAAAATAAAGTACCTATAAAGGGGTCTAAGATATACAATCTCATTTTATTTTCATATATATATATATATATATATATATATATATATATATATATATATATATATATATATATATATATATATATATATATATATATATATATATATATATATATATATATATATATATATATATATATATATATACTTTGGAAAGGTAAACTAAATTTGGTTCAAAGGTAAACTAAATTTGGTTCCTATTTTTGAGACAATTTAATTAAGAACAAACGAAAAACGTTCTTCCTTGATTGCAAAAAAAAAAACTTTAAAGAAAAAGTAAAGAAAAATTTTTGAAAAAAAAATACAAGAAAATGTTTTAAAGTTTTATTTTTTGGGGTTTAAAGTTTTTTTTTTCTTCATTGATCTTCCTCTTTGCTCTCAATAATACAGAAAAGGAAATTTAAAGTTAAAAGCAATTTTTGACTTATATTTTATTGCAAAAATAAATTTGTGTAGTTTAATAGACATATTGTTGAGAAAATAGATATTCATATAGAGTAGTGTGCTACATTGTTTACAATTGAACTGAGGGACAAACAAATCCATTTGTTACATTAATTCCCTACACAAACCGTTTGAAAGAGTGCAAGTAAAAGGAAGTTGAGAAAACAGAAGAATGAACAGTGTGTTCTATACTTAGACTAGCAAAACCCAAGTAAGAATGACCAAAGCGGTTAAGACTGGCCAGAGTGCTGGACAGAGAAAGTATGATACTCTATGGAAAGATGAGCCTCATCAACTCTGTTCAAGGAAGAGGTTCACAACTTGAAAATTCGTAAGAGTAGTTCACGTTATAATATAGGAAAGTGATGCAAAGGTTTGACAGCCAGTAAGTAATTGAAGATAGTTGGTGAAAAGAGAAGAGTTGATAAGTCTACAAGCTCTAAATTTTACCTTTTCATGGAGATACGTATATATATATGGGACCATTCCACATATACATGCATACCTATACAAGGTCTAACAACATTTTTTATGTCAAGTAACAATGTTTGTGTGAAATAGCTCAGGAGGCCCCCTCAGAACTTCCAACCTGTAATAAAAAGTTTAAATTATGAGAAATACTATGATTCATATGTGACAGATTACAAGAAATTATTAAGGACAGAAGAAGGTTTGAAATGCATGTTTTCGAATATCTTTCAGTTGTACGAAAGATGTCGAGTACGTTCATGAAGGAAGAATTGTTTATATATATATATATATATATATATATATATATATATATATATATATATATATATATATATATATATATATATATATATATATATATATATATATATATATATATATATATATATATATATATATATATATATATAGTACATAAATACACGCAAAGGAGTATTATATTGTTCCTTTTTATGGCATTTTAACTCATCTAAGTAAATTGGTGGCATTTTCTTCTGAAGGCGATTCGGAAGCTTTTTAACTTTTGTTCGGAAGTATTTTGGATTTTGGAATAGATGTTTCCTTTGAGTTTGAGAAGGCTGATCAGATTTACACACAATTTCCTCTTTCATATTATACAATATATATATATATATATATATATATATATATATATATATATATATATATATATATATATATATATATATATATATATATATATATATATTATATATATATATATATATATATATATATATATATATATATATATATATATATATATATATATATATATATATATATATACAGAAAGAACACTATAACCGTGTTTCGTTTTATACAATTAAAACTTGTATTAAACTTGAGCCTGAAAGAGGAAGGACGGTTGTTCCTTCGAAAGCCTCGCTCTGTTTTAAAAATTTGTTTAAATTTTCCTGTGGGGTTTTAATTGTATATATATATATATATATATATATATATATATATATATATATATATATATATATATATATATATATATATATATATATATATATATATATATATATATATATATATATATATATATATATATATATATATATATATATATATACTTGGGAGTTTCGATGACTGATACGCTTTGCTGCAAAGTTTGAAAGTTTATTATTTATGAATGATAAAAGAAATTCACTTATCTGATACTGATAGAATGGTTCAGCCTAATAATACAATATTAAGAGAGAATGTGAGATAAACACTAATTCATTTTTGTTCAAAAGGAATTGATTTAACAAGAATTACGAAGAAGCATTTTCTTG
>SEYY01023763.1:72500-75000 GCA_009176605.1 Armadillidium nasatum
GTATCATTTATAATTATTATTTTGTTATTGCTATTACTATTATTATTATTTTTAAATTATTACTTATTATTATTATTATTATTATTAAATTACTACTTATTATTATTATTATTATTATTATTATTATTATTATTATTATTATTATATTACTATTATTATTATTATTAGTATATTATTTTTATTTATTTATTACGCTCTTTACCTTTTCTACTTTCGTGGAGTTATTATTGTTATTGTTATTATTATTATTATTATTATTATTATTATTATTATTATTATTATTATTATTATTATTATTATTATTATTATTATTATTATTATTTTTATTTAAAGTTAGAAACTCATTTTCCCCGAACATTGATAGCACTGTAAAGGCATCTTTTAAAAGAGTCAGATTGTTATTAATGGTTGAATGAATTCTTCATTTGGTTATTTGATTGGTTTCTTCGGGAATTAAATTTAATTAAATATGATCTTTTCAGTGGCTTCTAAATTTTAGCAATTAATTGAAGTGGAAAAGATATAATAATAATATTTGTTAATAATAATAATAATAATAATAATAATAATAATAATAATAAAAATAATAATAATAATAGTAATTATAATAATAATTTTAATAATAATAATAATAATAACAATAATATAAAATAAAAATTTTATTAATTACATTTTAAAAGTAGCACCTTTTATTATAATTATTTTGATAATTCTTCTTTCTATTATTGTTATTATTATTGTTATTATTATTATTATTATTATTATTATTATTATTATTATTATTTTTTTTTTTTTTAGGAATTATTTATTATTCAGCATCAGTATTTGCTTTGCATCTAGTTTCCTAAGTTCTTAGTTTACTTTTGAATATTATTTAGATTTCTTTAAAAATTCTTGGAAATAATTTAGAAGAGAAGCAGAAAGTTTGTTTACAATAATCATTGTAAATGTTTTTTCTTTTTCCCTTCAAAGTTTTTTTTTTCAAGAGTTAAATTAAGCAAATTAAATAATGTCTAAATATGAAATGTCAGAACGTTGTTATTAATTATTATTTATTATTATTATTGATACTTATTACCATTAATACTTTTACCATTATTATCATTGTTATTAATTATTATTATTACTTGTATTATTATTTATTTATTATTATTATTACTTTTATATTAATTATTATTATTATTATTATTATTATTATTATTATTATTATTATTATTATAGAATAAGTTTTGATTTCAATCTGAAAAAAAGAAAGTCAAAATCAAAGTACATATAAATAAACTTTATAAACTGAATGAGTTAATTTCTTTTCAGTTCTGAGTAACTTGTTTATAAATTTTTTTTTTCGGATAAATTTTGATGAAAGATTAAAATTGTTTTATTAAAACTGTTTAAAGTTTTGAAAATTTATTTAAAATTTTGTGGAAATGAAATAGTACCTTCTACACTGCAAATAATAATAATAATAATAATAATAATAAAATAATAATAATAATAAAAAAAATAATAAAATAAAATAATAAAAATAATAAATAATATAATAATAATAATAATAATAATAATAATAATAATAATAATAATAATAATAATAATAATAATAATTATAATAATGATGATAATAACTATTATAATATAATAATAATAATAATAATAATAATAATGATTTCAATTTCCACAGTTTATTCAGAAGAGAGTAAATTTGCAAGTTTTCAGTAATAATAATAATAATAATCAAAAATAATAGAAATAATAATAATAATCATAAAAATAATAATTAATAATAATAATAAAAGTAATAACAATAATACCTTCTGTTTTCACTTTCGTAATTATTTTTGCCGCAAGAACCATAAATCTAAAAGGTTAGACCGTATCTACTGTTATTACGTAAATAGAAATCCGTTATGTTGATTTTCTTTCGGTCAAATGCGATCACGATATTATTTGATGATTATTTTCATCAGAGTCTATTTAGTTAATTAACTACGTGCGTCAATTTCTTCGACATGGATGAAAATCTCATTGGTTTGGATGGAAAATATAATTATTTTGATGATGTAAATGATTATTTGTATGTTTCGAAGAAGTATATAAACACCCATTCAGTAGTTTTAGTATAATAATAATAATAATAATAATAATAATAATAATAATAATAATAATAGTAAAAATAATAATAATAATAATAATAATAATAATAATATAATAATAAAATAATAATAATAATAATAATAATAATAATAATAATAATAATAATAATAATAATGATAATAATAATAATAATAATAATAATAATAATAATAATAATAATAATAATAATAATAATAATAATAATAATAATAATAATAATAATAATAATAATAATAATAATAATAGTATATACACTGATAACGGCTGGGAGATAAGCCTAACTGGATTTTGATTTGCAATTTGCAAATCATTCTGTTTAAATTAACCATTCATTTTCCTGACATCGTTTTGGAGGTTCAACCTATCGAAA
>SEYY01023763.1:77500-80000 GCA_009176605.1 Armadillidium nasatum
TAGGAATATTTTTATCACATAAATAGAAATAAATGAAACTATTTTAATAACTTTCAATTTAAAGTTGTATAGTTAGTTTCGGCCTTAATTTGTTGTTGTTGTTGTTTTTGTTGTTATTATCGCTGAAAGTTAAAGATCTTATAAATAGCATTTGTCTCTCGCAGAATAAATTATGGTAGATTAAATTCAAGAAAATAATAATATATATATTTTTATTTGCTCTATAAGTTTTAGTTAGCATCAAGTTAAAAAATAAACTTTTCCTTTTGTAAATTAATAATAATAATAATAATAATAATTATTTATTATTATTATTAATAATAAGTTGAGTAGAACTTATTATTATTATTATTATTAATATTATTATTATTATTATTATTATCAATATATTATAAGTTAATAATTATTATTATTATTATTATTATTATTATTATTATTATTATTATTATTATTATTATTATTAGTATTAGTATTATCAATATATTATAAGTTGAGTAGTACTTTTATTATTATTATTATTATTATTATTATTATTATTTTAATTATTATTATTATTGTTATGATCATTATTTATTATTATTATTATTATTATTATTATTATTGGTAATACATTATCACTATATTTCTTTGACCTAAAAAGATTAATTAACACGTCCATTTGAATTAACATTCAGAATTTGCTTTTATTTTCTGCTTTCTAAATCAATAAATATATGATCATATTTTTGGATGCATCAATATGTCTTATATATGTGTATTCATTCTTCCTAGTTTTAATTCGTATTTAAATTTTATAAACCCAAAGATTATATATATATATATATATATATATATATATATATATATATATATATATATATATATATATATATATATATATATATATATATATATATATATATATATATATAGAGAAATACCATTTTCCTAACTTTGTTTTTCAATTTAATCTAATTTAGTCTTTAAAAAACGTTAAAAGTTTTTTTTTTTTTTTTTTTTTTTTAAAGTAAAGTTTTACAAGCAAATAAATCAATTTCCAGGTAATTTTCTTAAAATTGAATCATTAACGATATTGATTAACTAATTTTAGCTTTGGAAAATACTCGTAAATGGATAAGATGTTGTTTAGTTATTTTTGTTTGTATAAGATTTTCAATCTTCCGTTCTCTGATAGACTTATATATATATATATATATATATATATATATATATATATATATATATATATATATATATATATATATATATATATATATATATATATATATATATATATATATATATATATATATATATATATATATATATATATAGAGAGAGAGAGAGAGAGAGAGAAGAGAATGCTATTATTACCTTAAAAAAAAAAATAGAATTAAAAATTTAAAAATAAATATGATAATAGCGCAAAATATGAAAAAAAAATGTAATCCTAATTAATGAAGTGATGTTGTAACCTTATTATTGGGATAATTAATTAGGGAGGAATTAATTTAGGTCTGCTTTTTCCTTTCATTCTCTCTTTATATATATATATATATATATATATATATATATATATATATATATATATATATATATATATATATATATATATATATATATATATATATATATATATATATATATATATATATAATGAAATATTTATGTGAGTATACTAATGATTTAAGGTAGACCCGTTGTAAGGGGCTGGGCCCCCTTCCGGTGGGGGACTCAATTCTCCGCCTGAAATGCTTTCATAGTATAGCAGTAGATAATACTGAGTCATTTCTTGATTATGCGTATGACTTGTCTATGTGAGACGTTGTGTCCGAAAACTCTGTTAAAATACATTTCTGCAGTCCTAATTTTTACTTTTAAATTGAAGTGAGCAAATGACGACAAAATAATGATTTAATTTTAAGAATATTTATATTTAAAAAGAGAAGAACGAGAGAAGAGAGACCTGAGCAATAATGAAAATGGATATATATATATATAATATATATATATATATATATATATATATATATATATATATATATATATATATATATATATATATATATATATATATATATATATATATATATATATACTGAATGTTGATGGCATGCTTAAAAAACTTTTTATAGTGACTTAATTAGCGACTACGTGACTTGCAGTCGCTTCTCACAAGAATAAAAATCTATATCCTAACGTCTTTATAGCTTCAACTTATTTATATATATATATATATATATATATATATATATATATATATATATATATATATATATATATATATATATATATATATATATATATATATATATATATATATATATATATATATATATATATATATATATATATATATATATATATATATATATATATATATATATATATATATATATTATATTATATATATATATATATATTTATTATTATATATATATATATATATATATATATATATATATATATATATATATATATATATATATATATATATATATATATATATATATATATATAT
>SEYY01023763.1:82500-87500 GCA_009176605.1 Armadillidium nasatum
TACAAATATAAAATTTTATGTTGTTTTCTTTGAAAGAACTGCGATTCTAAATAATCTGTGCGCAACCCCAAAGTGAATACTGGATATATATATATATATATATATATATATATATATATATATATATATATATATATATATATATATATATATATATATATATATATATATATATATATATATATATATATATATATATATATATATATATATATATATATATATATATATATATATATATATATATATATATATAGGGGGTTGGGATGGGCGAAATTGAACAAAAGATGCAGTACGAACCAAAATCAATTGTTCTGATTTAAAATCTGAGTTTAATATTGCCAAAGCATGTCAGCTTTCTTATGTATGAACACAGGTATTTAAATTAATAATATATTAGTGCACATAAAAGAAATAATCAAGGAAAAAATAAATGTTGAATACTCATTTTATTTCTAAATCTTAAAAAAAATTTGATACATTTGGTCTTGCAAATTTACGTTTGTTTGAGACTTCTCATTATTGGAAGAAACAGAAGTCATTACGACTTGCACGTATCAATCTATATTTTATAAAATATAAGGTTACTAGCTCTGTTTATATTTTTAGGTTTTTGCGCTTCACAATATTTTTAGCTTAGATTCGTTAGAATTTTTTTCTAGATTTTTTTTTTTTTTTTTTTTTTTTACATGTTGCCACCACTCACGGGCAGAGCCCTTTTCAAGGATGGGGCATAATTTACCTCTTTTTTTTTTTTACAGTTTAATAGGGCTGGTAACCTTTTATTTTACAAAATATAAATTGTTACGTGTACTTCTTAAGGTCCCAAACAGAAATGTGGTTGAACCGATCTTGATATTTTCTTTATATTTTGAGATCACAAAGTTTTGGGTAACTAGCACGAATGAATCCCACGCTGCCAGCACTATTGGATTTAAATTATTTCAGAAGTTACCATTGTTATCAGTCGGCAATTTTCTGATATATAGTCCAGTGAAAGTGAACGTTTTCATTTTTTAAGCTCCTTTACGTGATATCGAGGAGACAGCATGGGGAATGACACAAACACCGTACACCATAGTTAAAGACGTTGCATGCTCCACAGGAGGTATGCATTACTACAGTATTGTAAAAATGGTAGGTAACATAATCACGGGAACATCTCTCATGCCGATGGTCAGTGGGGTTTCTAAAGTAGCTGGTGTATGGGAAGGAAATTACCGACGGGCAACATTTACTGAAGAGGGTCGAGAAAGACGCAATACGTATTAGGAATACTGTAGACCTCCGGTAGTTGCAGGCCAGTTTGGTCCGCCGGTTGGAGTTGTGTATTCAGGCCGGGGCTTTACATTTTGTTCACCTGTTTTAATATCATCTCCCCATATGTACCTGCTACGTAATATAAACTATGGTATATGATGTTTGTCATTCTCCATATTTTCCCTTCGATATCATGTGAACAAGCGACTTACGGCCATACATATATTCAGTGGAATTTCATTGCGATGATGTCACCTTCCATCTGACGAAGTTTGTAAAAATCGATGTGAATCACCCTATATATATATATATATATATATATATATATATATATATATATATATATATATATATATATATATATATATATATATATATATATATATATATATATATATATATTCTCGGTGTTTATTTTTCTTGGAAAGATCACATTACTTCTCTCTCTACACAAGCTTCTAAGAGGTTAGGTGTTCTGAGACGCCTTCAGAATTTCTTCACTCCACCCTAATTGCTTGCTCTTTATAGGGGTGTTGTTCACCCCTGTATGGAGTATGCATTACACATCTGGGGTGGTTTCACTCACACAGTTCTCCTTGAAAAGATGGAGTCTAGGGCTTTTCGTCTTACCAATTCTCTGCTCACACAAATTCTCTCCAGTCTCTTTCTTCCTGTCGATCTGTTGCGTCACTCTCTATACTATCTCTATTACAATGAACACTGCTCTTCTGAACTCTCTCGTCGCATACATCCATTGGGAAGGGCTTGTGCGACACTCCTTCTTACACACACTCATCCTTTCTCTGCCCAACTCTCTGACCTCAGACGTAACCGCTATGGTCAGTCTTACATGTACTCTACTGGTAAAGTCTGCAACACACTCCCTTCATCTATTTTCCCAACTTCCTATGACTTACACACCTTTAAACGCCGTTTATCGGGACATGTCGGCCTTTTAAATTGACATGGTTTCTGACTTGTCCCCTAACTCTGGTGGTAACTTAGTAGGCCTTTGGCCTTTGCCTACCAGAGGTAATAAAAAAAAAGATATATATATATATATATATATATATATATATATATATATATATATATATATATATATATATATATATATATATATATATATATATATATATATATATATATATATATATATATATATATATCGAAAAAAAATCAAATTGAATAAAATTTATGTATTTTTAAAAAATCTTTAATAAAAAAATGTTGAGAACTTCTGTCATTTATTTTATATTAAAGATTTCTATCATTGATTTTGATTTTTGAATGTTTTTAAATTTACGGTTTTTACATACGCACAAACACACACACGCACAAACACAAATATATTTATTTATATATATATATATATATATATATATATATATATATATATATATATATATATATATATATATATATATATATATATATATATATATATATATATATTCTTATTAAAACATTATCCCGCATGCCCGCAAAGTGGTGTCGGCGGTAGATATATTCTTCTAACATCTACCATCGAACATGGGAAGAGAAACAATGGTAGAAGAGTGTACCTGCTCCTAGCTATCATGCGAAGGTCCATCTTTATATGGTTCAACCAAAGTTTACATAATAATAGGTTAAGTTTTTTAATCGTTTTCTATTGAAAAAACACTTTCCTAAATTCGACCCGTGTTGATGACGTCACATTTCTAAGCTGTAGTTCTAGTTTTATCCGCAAGATGTCACTTCTCATATCTGTAGAAATCTGTATATTTATTGCATTTTTAGGTTATATTTTATATTTTTAGTTTTACTCTTATACTTTACGCATTGAAGATACAAATATAGAACTCATACTGTTCAATATGGTTAATTTTTTATTATATGGTCGACGTCAAATACTAAGAAATGCTCATATTTTTCCAAAACTCTTTCATGATCACACACACACATACACACACGCACCCACATACAATATGCACGCATATATACGTGCATGCATACATACACACACGTATACACTTATCATCGATTATAGATTATGATGAGGCATTTCTGAGTAATATATTTGAATTTATCATTTTATTAACATTACTAATAGTTAAAGATTAATAAAGTGTAAAAATGACCCATATGGGTGTGGCGAATATGGTTCAAGTTACAGTCCTAGCCCGACTACTTTTTTTTAACAAAATTCATCACATGCTTTGAAATCAAACTATGGGACCAAGTGCTGAGAACCGACATACAATTGGCATCGCTACCGAGAAAAAGAGTTTATGCTTCAAATTTGGCAAACACTTTTTCCCTTTTTTTTTTCTTTTAACCACTCAAGAATCCTTATCGCTGCCTTTTAATTATTTGTTTTAACTTTACAAAACTACTCTCTCTTCATTGATTACTCAAACAGATTTTTTGAAGTATTATTTGAAGTATTAACGAAAATGACAAGAGAAGATCTTTTATTGTACTCCTGTGCAGTTAACTAAAATGCATTGCAAAAAGAAGCATTATTGACTTAACTAAAGTACCAGTATCTCTATAAGTAATTTATGCTGGCTTGTATAATAAATTTTGTTAATTGGTAAAAATACTCTTATGATTCCGTACTCAAAATATTAATGTAAATAGTTTTAATTAATCGTTCTTTAACTGACAGTATGCGTATTGCTGAATCTTTATACCAGTGTTACCAGAACTACCCTTTAGGGTGCTTGTGGGTTATCCATCAATAAAGCAGATCTTCAATAACGAGACTCGCCTGCGAAATTGGGCTTGATATCAGGCTAATTTTTTATTTTTTTAAGGCTATTTTAAACATAAAAATGCAAATTTCATAGCTTTTATTAGTAAATTATCCTAATGTTTATTAATAAACGATATAAATACAGATATATATGTATAAAGTCCGTGTTTTCATGTATAGGTTTGTTGCTAAAAATTATATATATATATATATATATATATATATATATATATATATATATATATATATATATATATATATATATATATATATATATATATATATATATATATTTATTTTTTTTTCCTTAGAATGTTCCGCTACACTTATTTCTTTTTATACGTTTCTCGCACATTTTAAATAAATTTTTAAGTGTATAAATATATATATATATATATATATATATATATATATATATATATATATATATATATATATATATATATATATATATATATATATATATATATATATATATATATATATATATATATATATATATCCACACAACTATGATATCTTCTTCGAAAACACACAGCTCAAACCTTCATCTGTTCTTTATAATCTTGGCGTATCCTTTTCTCGTGATCTTTCTTGGAAAGATCACATTACCTCTCTTTCTAAACAAGCTTCTAAGAGGTTGGGTGTTCTGAAGTGCCTTCAGAATTATTTTACGCTACCCCAGTTGCTTGTTCTGTATATGGGTGTTGTTCGCTCTTGTATGGAGTATGCATCGCACATCTGGGGTGGTTCCACTCATTCAATTCTTCTTGAGAAGGTGGAGTCTATGACATTTCGTCTCATCAAATCTCCTGCTCTTACTCTCTTCAATCTCTTTCTGCCCGTCGAATTGTAGCGTCACTCTCTCTTAGCTATCGCTATTACAACGGACACTGATCTTCTGAACCCTCTCGTCGTATTCCTCCTCTATTGAGAAGAGCTCGTGCGAGACGCCTTTCTACACATTCTCATTTTTTCTCTGTCCAACCCTTAAACCCCA
>SEYY01023763.1:105000-117500 GCA_009176605.1 Armadillidium nasatum
ATATATATATATATATATATATATATATATATATATCCATTTAAGAAGTTTAAACGTGATTTTTGCATTATTTCAAACAAAACTTTGAAAACTTTCAATGACGTTCCTTTATGTTTTATGTTTGAAAGTACGCGAATTTCTTTCACTATTTTCTATTATTATTATTAGGCTTCCATGAATATATATATTATATATATATATATATATATATATATATATATATATATATATATATATATATATATATATATATATATATATATATATATATATATATATATATATATATATATATTGTTACCGGCCAAAACACCAGGCTACAGCAACTTCTGGTTCTTCAATTTAATGATCTTGGCACAAGTGAGAGATAAACAAACAAACTTTTATATAAAATATTCATTTCACAAGTTTATCACTTAATATTCATTTCAATAAAATTTACACTAGTATCTTAACGCTGGCATCATAGCAATCAATTTCTAATTTAACATTAAAACCAGATTAAAATATATTCACAAATTTACCAAAAATATGATTTAGTTTCATTTCACACTTTTCACTTCGTGTTAAATACAGGAGGAAGAGTGTTTTCTCTTGTCAAACGCTCCTAAAGAAAAGCGACACCGTCCAGCACGTTCTACAGGCAGTCAGTAGTAGAATCCTCAAGAAATCATATTTTGTTTTGTTTCTGAGAGCGGACTTCACCTACGAGGGCATATGCCGTCCCTTCAGGCCACCACCAGTTCAGAGCGAGTGAACCACATGCTCCGAGAGCTGGTGATGCTCTTCCAGGAAATCCTGTCACCTTGGCCAATTCGCCCAGACCGATCATCGAATTCT
Organism: Armadillidium nasatum; assembly: GCA_009176605.1. NCBI lineage: Eukaryota > Metazoa > Arthropoda > Malacostraca > Isopoda > Armadillidiidae > Armadillidium > Armadillidium nasatum. The sequence goes on from SEYY01023763.1 coordinate 105,841, forward strand.
CCAAGGAAGTCCTCCGTCCGAGTTCACGCTGTTGACCTCAAACGTGCATCCCCGCGCTCATGCGAATAATCACAATATTCTGCAATCATTATCGAACATTACTAACTCGACGGCACAATTTAACCATAACCATAAATATAGCATACCAGTCGCCAAAAGATTCTTTAATTAAACCTTTTACAGTTGCAAGTACTATTTAAAAGCAGGACACTGTTACAGAATGACATTTAATTTTTCGACAGTCCAATAACACTATTCACTTTAAGCTAACTCCATTCTCTACGTATCAATAATCGAATCGTCTTCCTACTACAAACTTTTACTAAAAAAAGTGAAACTCGTTTCTTATTTTTGCCGGTAGTCAAATTTACGAAACTCGCCTGTCACATGACTCCTCCCTTATATATATATATATATATATATATATATATATATATATATATATATATATATATATATATATATATATATATATATATATATATTATATATATATATAAATTTTTATTTATATTTATTTATCTGTGTGTGTGTGTGTACGTTGCATAAGACATACGCTGTAAAATGTTTAACACTTTCGAAAATAAGATAAGCTACATTGCAATTCAAATTATAAGAAAAAAACATTTGAGTATTTTTTGTTTCAAGTTTATATGCCAGATGGTTAACTTTAGCAAATTTTTTTATTTATTTTTTATTTTTACCTCAAAATTTAGTAATTTGATTATTTTTTCATTTTTTTTAATATTATTTGAAGTAAAGTAAAAATTATTAGAACGCTTATTTAAAAATTTGGACAAAAATTTATCTTAAAAATTATATATTTAATTTTTGAAAAGAACTGAATTAAAGATTTTCTTGCTCTTTCTCTTAAAAAAAAAATAAATATATAAATAAATTAAAATTTTTTTTGGGGTTTCTTTATATATGATTTTAATTTCAATATTTTATTCAAAATATTAAAATATTAAAATATTAAATTAGATATTTTTATTATTATTTTATTTATATATTATATATATATATATATATATATATATATATATATATATATATATATATATATATATATATATATATATATATATATATATATATATATATATATGCAACTTTTTCCAAATATTCTTTAACATTATTACTTCGAATTAGGAAGTAAAAATAAATTATTTTGTTTAAATAAATCACTGGACGAGTATATAACATAATAACATTTAATATTTAAAGTTTATTAGCCAATGTTGGACATTTTTTATAGATTTTAAGCAATTCAGAATATTGCTTGTACTACTTTCTATATATATATATATATATATATATATATATATATATATATATATATATATATATATATATATATATATATATATATATATATATATATATATATATATATATATATATATATATATATATATATATATATATATCCTGGTGGGCAAAGGCCAGTGGCCTACCAGTTTCCACCAGAGTTTGGGGAAATACCGGAAGTATATATATATATATATATATATATATATATATATATATATATATATATATATATATATATATATATATATATATATATATATATATATATAAATTGCACAATTAAAGAACACTATTGCCTCGTATTCAAAAAATATTAAAAAAAAGTTTTTAAAACCACTAAAATAGAAGAAAAAAAAATTAAATTTAGGAGCTTACGTTTCGCTCTTTATCATAAATAATTAAAGCCTTTTCAAAACTAATGACAAACATGAGAAAGCAAAGAAGAAAGCGCACAATCACTTTGGAGTTATTGCTCGCCTTCTTCTTTGCTTTCTCTTACTGTTTCTCATTAGTTTTGAAAAGGCCCTAATTATGAAAAAGAGCGAAACGTAAACTCCTAGTTTAAATTTTTTTTTTTCTGTTTAAGTGGTTTTAAAATCATTTTTTATATATTGCATATATATATATATATATATATATATATATATATATATATATATATATATATATATATATATATATATATATATATATATATATATATATATATACTATTGTTATTATTATTATTATTATTATTATTATTATTTATTGTTATTATTATTATTATTATTTTATTTTTATTATCATTATTATTATTATTATTATTATTATTATTATTATTATTATTAATTTAAGGTGGGGAATTTTCTGAGTAGATTCTTCCTAGAATCTGCGTGAGGAATCGAAAGAGCGCCTTTAACAAAGTGTGTCAAGCATTCTACCATTATGCCAATATATATATATATATATATATATATATATATATATATATATATATATATATATATATATATATATATATATATATATATATATATATATATATATATATATAGACGAATAAAGAAAGGATAATCTTTATTTTTGCATTCAAAATATTTTGAGTAAATATTATTCGTTTTTTTATTTTTTTTTATTTGTATGTTTTTTTTTTTTTTTTTTTTTTTATGGAGTTGCCAAATTGCAATTCTTGAAGATATTTTAAACTCTTTTTGAAAGCAATGCATATATAAGCAATCAAATTTTTATTTTTCCATATATATATATATATATATATATATATATATATATATATATATATATATATATATATATATATATATATATATATATAATATATATATATATATATATATATATTAATAATGTGTGTGTGTGTGTCGCGTTGCATACATTACACCTTTATATTCAAATTTACTTAGCTTACACATTCTAATATGCTTAAGCTGTTAAAGCCTTTAAACACTAAGAACATTTTCTGATAAATATTTTCTTAGAAGGAAGATGAAGACGATAACGCCTTTCAATTGGCTTTTAGTTCAGGTAACGCGCTTTCCGATATCTTATTTCCTCACGACCTAAAAGCGAAAAAATTCACTTTTTTTTCAGACTCTCAAAATTGGATAAGAAAATTCAATGAGCATATTTAATACTCGTTTTAAAAAAATTATATATATATATATATATATATATATATATATATATATATATATATATATATATATATATATATATATATATATATATATATATATATATATATATATATATATATATATATATATATATATATATATATATATATATATATATATATATATATATATATATATATATATATATATATATATATATATATATATATATATATATATATATATATATATATATATATTCGTTCAAACTTTTGGTATTTTGCCTTTGTCAATTTCGGTGATAATTTCTATGCCTTTGATAGATCTTGGCACAAAGCTTTGATTTCCAAACTTGTCTCTCTTTCGGCTTTTATTCTTCTCTTTAACACTATCTCTGATTGTCAGTTTCCATTTGCGGATGTTTTGAACTACGACACTTTATCCTATAAATGTATTACAAATTTTATTCCACTGTAATATCTTCTATTCAGTACTTCTCTTTTGTTTGTTAGTGACAGGCTTCTTTCTCACACTTCATCATTTATTCAGTTTTATGCTCATGACTCAATCTTGCATTATTCCTAGAAATAGGAATTTCTAGGAGTCGACTTTGGAGTATTCATCTTCTGCTCTTTCTTAAGTTGTTTTAATTGGGCATTGAAAACATGGTTTCTTTCTTTGCCTTGGTAACTCAATTCCTTTACTCTTCTGCAGCCGTAATTATTCAAACAACACACAATGAAACGTTATCGGAAATAACTCCAACCTTCTTTGGTCCTCAATATTCTTGAATATTCCTTCCTTTTATATTTTTAAATGATGTATATTGTAAGGCTGACCTGCACTCTCTTACTAAACCAACTTCAAGAGGATCAAGAGTTCTTGAAAACTATATATATATATATATATATATATATATATATATATATATATATATATATATATATATATATATATGTTATGGAAGCTTGAATATATATATATATATTAATGTAGATATATTTGAAGATGAACTTTTTTCTATTTCGGACATTGAAATATTCTATATTTGCATTCGTAATGGGATCGTGTTATGCGAATGACAACAGAAATCAATCAGAATCTTTATCGAAAACCTACAAGAGTTTTTATTCGTGAGTTTGCATTGTTCATCTATAATTAGAAAAGGTTCTCGTACGAGTTTCGAACAAAGCATCCTAATAATATTTTTATATTTTTTGAGGATGTTCTTAATAAATTTCTTTTGTGCGTTATATATATATATATATATATATATATATATATATATATATATATATATATATATATATATATATATATATATATATATTATATATATATATATATATTTATTATTGATTTTGACGTGAATTAAATTGCAAAACAAATGGAAAAATAGAAGAGATCTAGAGAAGATCAATTTTTTAAAAAAGAGGGGGTCGGGTGGGGCGAGGGTAGTAAATTTCAGAGAAATTATTCAACATCTCGCCTGCAAATTTTTTATTGAAAGAAATTCTAGGAAAATTGATGTAAAATTCGAGGTGTTTCAAACCTTTAAAGAGTAAAGAATTCTTACTTAAATTGTATTTTTAAAAATGCATTTACTGTTTTGAAAATATTTTAATAATTATCAGACAGCACTTGCGGTTGCTGCAACCATGATGTCAATTAACTACTGATAAGTAAATAAATATTTATCAAAATATAATATCGATTTATTTTAATGTAATGGATATTAGGCATCAAATGTTCACCTAGTGGCAATAAGTGTTAGGAAAAAAGTATGTAATAAATTTTAGCTGAAGATTTGCGATCTTTAACGCATTAAATAACTCTTATTACCAGACCTCTTAATGTAAATTCCTTTTAATCTGTGTTTAAGTATCGTCAGTCCTTTGTTCAAGTTGCTAAATTCTTATGAGTGATGAATGTAAATCGCGTTTTCTAGATTTCTTAATTAAAGGAAGTAATTTTCAGTAGCATAGTCAGGTGATCTAGCTCGAAAATCGATCTGTCCACCTCGTTAATTCTTTCAGAGAAAAATGCTCCGTCAACCAGTTACAGGTAATATTACTGACAGGGTATGAAACTTCCTCAAAATGATACCACATTTTTCAAGGTCTAGTCAGTATTACAGTGTGAAGAACTTGTTTAACATTTATTAAATTTAATTAATTCCCTTATTTGTTACTCTCTTCGAAGAAAGAATAGACCTAATTTCCCTCAGAGCTGATTCCCATCTAAATAAATTTCACACTTTAACAAGAAATTATACTAAACACTCGCCTAAAATATCTTTATATTGAAACTCACTGTTGGTATATATATATATATATATATATATATATATATATATATATATATATATATATATATATATATATATATATATATATATATATATATATATATATATATATATATATATATATATATACGTAGGTGTTCACGTTGGTTTCTCATTGCCTCAATTGTGGGTCAAGCATTATGACCATAAGTTTGTGTGGAAAAGATTTTTGTTCGATTCCTCTTGCGAAGAGAGCTAAAAGGTAGTTAAAGAAAAAAAAAAACCCTCTAGTAACAATTTTATAGATTTTTCATTGTAGTTGAATACTCTTCTACTCTCCGTCATATATATATATATATATATATATATATATATATATATATATATATATATATATATATATATATATATATATATATATATATATATCGGCCTATAACGATCAGATTTCCGATGTTTCCACAACTCTGGTGGAAATTAGTTGGTCTCTGGCCTTTGCCCTCCAGAGGTTATATATATATATATATATATATATATATATATATATATATATATATATATATATATATATATATATATGCGTGCATGATTTAAATAACTTTTTTGTTTTTTTTTTTTATTCGCAAAAAAACTTTTATACTTTAACTTTTATTTTTATTACTATTCAATATCTACTGATAAAAAAAAATTATTTTATTTTATTTTTCCATCCTCTAATATGAATTATATAAAAGTTATTGAAGTGTTTTCATCCTTTTTCTCTTTATTTTAAAATTTTTTTTTTTTTTTTCTTTTTTGTATCAATTAATATTTAAATATGGTAAACATGCAATCCACGCAACAAAATATAAAACCCTTAAGTATGTTTTTTTTAATCATTATATATATATATATATATATATATATATATATATATATATATATATATATATATATATATATATATATATATATATATATATATATATATATATATATATATATATATTTATTTATTTATTTCTTTCTTTGTCCAATAAGTAAACCACCAATGATGTTTTGATTAACTTCAAAAAGAACCTATATTATTAGTATCCACATATTGAAAGTGGATATTATTATTATTATTATTGTTATTTTTATCGTCATTATTAGTATTATTATCGTTATTATTTTTATTATTATTATTATTATTATTATTATTATTATTACTATTATCATTATTATTGTTATTATTGGTATTTTATTATTATTATCATTATTATTTTTATTGTCATTTTATTATTTATATTATAAATATAATTTATAATTATTATTGTTATTATTATCATTTATTATTATTATTATTCCCTTCTAGCATTTCTGAACATTTTCGTTATCTTTTATTTTACTTTGTTACATAATAAATCAAATGCAATAGTTTTGTTTTTCTTGTCGGTGCTTCTTTTGAAGCACTGTGGCATTGCATAATCATTATTGGCATTGCATAACCATTATTATGCCTTTTTGATCTTTGTTTTTATTAAATTATTTTCAGGAAAACTTTTCTCAAGCTCTAATAGTGAATAATTATTACTCATTTCACAGAGGATGTGAATCGTAACACACACATACACCCACACCTTGACAAACACACATACAAATGCACACACAAACCTATTAATAATATATAATGCGTAAAACGTAGGTGAGTGAGCGAACTCTATTATGCAGGGAGATACTGAAAATAGTTATTTTTATTAACATATGCATGACTAATTTTTTTTCCTTGTTTTATTTATGCATGTAGAATTGTCTCTAAGAATGATAAATGTGAACACGAGTATTTTGTATTGTTTACATTAAAGGAATAAACTAATATTCAGAATGTTTACGTTATTTTAAAATTTATCATGCTTGCCAATTTGTCTTGTATAAATTATAGGTAAAATATGATCATAGATTGGTATTAATATTTTCATATTGAAAAATATTATTTATTTAAATAATATTATTTATTTAAAAGACATTGATTAAAATTACTAATATTAGGATATCAAATATGAGAACTTCTTATTATGGCGTTGTCACGGATATAATAGTTTTCGCATTTACTGATGCGAATGCAGATGTGTATAAAATGTCGATGTCGAAGTTTTAACAACTTTAGATGTGAACTTTACGTTATACATATATATATATATATATATATAATATATATATATATATATATATATATATATATATATATATATATATATATATATATATATATATATATATATATATATATATATATATATATATATATATATATATATATATATATATATATATATATATATATATATATATATATATATATATATATATATATATATATATATATATATATACACACAACCTAATTCTCTCGCTTAATTATGTCTAGTTTTCTCTCGAATCGTTCCATTTCGGCAAGTGTCAATGGAGCGACCTCTTCCTCCTTTTCTGTCAATTGTGTGTTCTTCAGGATTCTGTTCTATATCCAACTTCTTTATTCTTACTTTTCATCAACGATCTTCTCAATTTTCTAACTCTGTTCATTTTTATGCCGAAGACATTTTTCTACTCATTTCAAATCTGCTCACTCCTTTACATCTAGACTTGCTTCTCGTCTTCAACTTTCTGGCTTCTTTCTTGCCGATCTTTACAGGATTTCTTGGTGGAGTCGTCTCAACCTTGTGAAAAATATATCTTTAAAAATTCAACTTCTTCACATCTCCCTTTCAAAAACATCTCCCAACTTTCCTATCTCCTTCGACGACTCTCCCGTCTTTCCTGTAAACAACATTAACATCCTTGGTCTGAACATAAACAGTAAGCTTTCTTGGAAACCTCATATCACATTGGTTTCTAGGGCGGCTTCTAAAAAGCTGGGAATACTCTTCAGATTGCGGGAAGTTTTTTCTTCCGAACAGTTTCTCCATTATATAAGGTCTTATCCGCCATTGTATGGAATACTGTTCTCACATTTGGTTGGGTTCTGATTCCACCTTTCTTTTGGATAGGGTTGAGTCTAATGCTAAAAGGTTAATAAACTGTCCTCCACTTTCAAACTCATTTGACCCATGTCTCTACGACGTGACTTTAGGACATTATTTCTTTTTCCATATTTACTACAACGGCACTTGCTTCCACCACCATTGCATCTCCATCGCAGCACCACGGATGAAATGCTTTCGCTTGAATTTGTTTGAATATGGTAAACATCATGCTTGTCCGTTGTGGTACCTCCTTCATTCCAGCCAATTCTTTTCTGTGGAATTCTCTGCCATCATCTGTTTTTCCTGCTGCATTTAAGGCCTCCGTCTGCGCTCACTTGAAAGATTTGAGTTAGGCTGAGATTTTGTAGGGTTTCTTTTATTTTATTATATATATATATATATATATATATATATATATATATATATATATATATATATATATATATATATATATATATATATATATATATATATATGCCCCCTCCTAGAAAAGGGCTCGGCCCGTGAGCTCTGGTAAAATGTAATATATATATATATATATATATATATATATATATATATATATATATATATATATATATATATATATATATATATATATATATATATATATATATATATATATATAGTACTTTATATGTATAATACATAAAGGAACATAATTTGAAACTTCTTAGACAAGAGTTTGATTTTTGCCAATTCATCAAAAAAAACTTTTAAAATGAAATTCCTTTACAAACGAGAAAGAAATTTTTAAGGTCTCCAACTCACATATACTCTCTCTCTCTCTCTCTCTCTATATATATATATATATATATATATATATATATATATATATATATATATATATATATATATATATATATATATATATCCACCATTCACGGGCAAAGCCCTTTTCAAGGAGGAGTCATAATTATAGAATAAAAAACCACCCACATAACCTAATGCAGATCTTTCAGGTGAGCGCATACAGAGGATTTAGAGAGAGATAGATTAAATACAGCTGGAAAAATAGAAGGTTGGGAGTTCCACAGAACAGAGGTGGCTGGAAAGAAGGAGGCACCGCAATGTGTAAGCCTAGAGTTTGCAATTCTCACACAAAATTCATGTGTAAGCAAGGCACCCTTTGTGATGCGAGGCGACACAATTATATATATATATATATATATATATATATATATATATATATATATATATATATATATATATATATATATATATATATATATATATATATATAGAGAGAGAGAGAGAGAGAGAGAGAGAGAGAAGACTACTGTGGCATAAGAGTGGAGTAATTTAATGAAATTTCCTAGAAAAGTTCCCCACCTTATATATATATATATATATATATATATATATATATATATATATATATATATATATATATATATATATATATATATATATATATATATATATATATAATATAATATTTTATGTATACATGCTCTGATGTATATTTATTTTCTTTAGTATTTATTTTTTATAACAATATTTTGGAGTTTCTTTTTAAAAGGATGAAATAAATAAGCGGAAAAAGGAGTGAGAAGGAAGGAAGGATCTTTAAGTCTATAAATCTTTGAATCCTCTTCAGTAAGTCAGGGATTAGGAGAATAAAGTATATTTACTCTCTTTTCAAATTTTTATATAATACCTATTTACTCTTGAAATATATATATATATATATATATATATATATATATATATATATATATATATATATATATATATATATATATATATATATATATATATATATATATATATATATATATATATATATATATATATATATATATATATATATATATATATATATATATATATATATATATATATATATATATATATATATATATATATATATATATATATATATATATATATATATATATATATATATATATATATATATCCTCTGGTGGGAAAAGGGCACAGGCCTACCTATTTCCACCAGAGTTGGGTAAATGTCAGAAATCTGGTTGCTAATGGCTGACTTGACCTGATGCACGGCGTTTAAAAGTGTGCAAGTCAAAGGAAGTTGGGGAAAATGGATAAAGGAAATGAGTTTCAGACTTACCAGTAGTATACTTGTAATATTGAGCTCAGCAGTTAAGTATGGGAACAGAGTGTTGGACAGAGAAAGAATGAGACTGTGTAGAAAGTCGTGTCACATAAGCCATTCTCAATGGAGGAAGTATGCGACGTGAGAATTTAGAAGAGCAGTGTCCATTGTATTAGCGATATCATATAGAGAGTGATGCAACAATTCGACGGGAAGAAAGAAATTGGAGAGAGTTAGTAAAAGCAAAATAGTTTATGTGACGAAAACCCTAAACTCCACCTTTTCGAGAAGATCTGAATGTGTGGAAGTACTCCAGATGAATGAGACACATTCTATACATGAAGAAACAACCCCCCCTATAAAGAAATCACGAAGGCGCCTCAGAAGACCTAGCTTCTTAGTAGCTGGTTTAAAAAGGGAAGTAACGTAATCCTTCAAAGAAAGATTACAAGAAAAAGAAGCATCGAGAATATTGAGGACAGATGAAGGTTTGAGTTGTGTATTTTCAAAGATGTCTTAGTTATGTGGAAGGTTCTGTCGAGTAGGAAGATTGAAGAATTGAGTTTTTGAGGCATTGAATACGACCATGTTTTCTCTGCCCCAGTTTGAAATACGAGAAAGATCAGAGGTCAGTTACTCCAAGGCCACCCTTCTTGCAAAAATTAACTGATGTTCGGAGGGGCGTTCTTTCAAATTGAAAGGAGTAATGAAGGGTGGAGTTATCGGCCTATATATATATATATATATATATATATATATATATATATATATATATATATATATATATATATATATATATATATATATATATATATATATATATATATATATATATATATATATATATATATATATATATATATATATATATATATATATATATATATATATAGTAATTACCACTCCTTCGTATATATATATATATATATATATATATATATATATATATATATATATATATATATATATATATATATATATATATATATATATATATATATATATATATATATATATATACATAACAAACCGTGGAAATTTTTGAATTCTTTATTCGAATCCCCATGAGCAGAGATAAAAGAATATATATATATATATATATATATATATATATATATATATATATATATATATATATATATATATATATATATATATATATATATATATATATATATATATATATATATATATATATAAGCCCAATTTTTTAATTCTAGAACTTTCTTGAAATGAAGTTTTTCGAAATTTATCTTCTCTTTGAAGAATTTTTTTTCCCATTTTTTCCCTTTTTTTATTTATTTTTTTAAATTATATTTTTATTATTATTATTTTTTTTTAATCTTTTTATTTATCATTCCAAGAAGAAAATGAAAATAGGGAAAGTC
>SEYY01023763.1:127500-140000 GCA_009176605.1 Armadillidium nasatum
ATATATATATATATAATCACCAACTCTCACTTTCTCTGACTCTTATTATTCTCCCACATAGGCTCACTCACTCTTTCACTCCCTTTCAATCTCTCTCTCCCTTCTTTTCTCTCTCTGCTTCCCTGTCTTTCTCTCTGTCTCCCTCCTTCCCTCCCTTTCTCATTCTCTCTCTCTCTCTCTTTCTCTCTCTCTCTTACTCTCTCTCTCCTTTTCTCTTTCTGCTTCCCTCTTTTCTTTTATCTGTCTGTCTGTCTCTCCTTCTCTCTGTCTGTCTGTCACTCCTCTCTGTCTGTCTGTCTGTCTGTCTGTCTGTCTCTCTCTCTCTCTCTCTCTCTCTCTCTCTCTCTCTCTCTCTCTCTCACACACACACACACATACACACACACACACACACACTCAACCTCTTATATTATCTTTTTAATAAAAATAAAAATTAAAAAAAAACATTTTTTTTTTTTTTTTTTTTTTTTTTTTTTTTATTTATTTAAAATTAAAAAATAAAAAAAAAAAAAAAAAAAATTAAAAAGGAAAAAAAAAAAAAATATATATATATATATATATATATATATATATATATATATATATATATATATATATATATATATATATATATATATATATATATATATATATTCTTTTTCACATTTAAATCTATGAGTATATCTTACATGCAATATGTTACTTGTACAAATTGTACCTTTGTCTTGTTGCAAAGTAAAGCTTCGATTAGAAACGTTTCCAGTTTTTATTATTTTATTTATTATTATTATTATTATTATTATTATTATTATTATTATTATTATTATTATAAAAAAACATTTATTTTACGTTTATTACTTGAAAAACTATAATTTTCATTCGATGCGGACACTTTACGTCATTACAAAAATTTATTCACAAAATTAGGAATTAACATGCGATGAATGTCTTAATGAGAGTAATTATAAGCATATATATATATATATATATATATATATATATATATATATATATATATATATATATATATATATATATATATATATACACGATGGTATGGTATGTACTGTACATCCCCTTTTATATATGGGTGCTCAATGATTCGCATTATTTTGCACCACATTCTCACATCTTCCTAGGCAGGCGTATCTATTAACTTGGCACTCTTTTTTCAGGCATCATGCGCACTATTATAGGATCACATACTATTTTTTTTATTATTTTTTAATTATTATTATTATTATTATTATTATTATTATTATTATTATTATTATTATTATTATTATTATTACGGAAAGCTTCGGGGTAGGCTAGAAACGCGTCTTCCATTAATATCCACTCAACAACTCGTCTTCTCATCATCACCTGGAAGTAGATTAGATGGTAGATTAGGTGCCGTAAAGTCTCTTTTTGTTTCCCCAACTTTTTCTGTGTACGGTTCTCTTTCTCCTTTAATTTCTGCAGTTTTGCGTTTTCCAAAATGTTCAACACTACCTCTCTTTTCCTAGACCTCATATGACTTGTTTTTAACCGTTTCTCAGATGTTTGAGTGTTTCAATATTAAATTGTACTCTGTTTTCTCTACTTTTTTTTCTTTACTTAATTGTCATCTGAAGGCGGATGTTGCAACCATGTATTCAAGAATGTTTTCTGTTCTAGTGTTTCTAATTATGAATCTAAGATTTCTAATTTACAGCTTTAGTTCTATTGCCAATATGCAAATAAATTTTTAAATTCTCTTTATCATGTAATCCTTCTGACCGTTCTAAGTTTTCAGCTATCTACACTCTAAAATCCATTCTCTATATCTGTATCATCTTCGAAAATACGCAACTGAAGTCTTTTTCTATTGGTCTTTTCTAGTGATCTTTCATGGTAGGAACACATTGACTGTATCACTGAACAAGTTATCAAATGATTGAGTATTTTTGAGGGATTTTTCGGAACTTCTCACCATTCTCGTTGTATTCTTTGTAAATGAATGTAGTTCGCGTTAGTTTCGAATATGCGTCGAATACCAAGGGTGCTTCCACTTATTCTGTACTTCTTGATCAGTTGGAACCTAGGGCTTTTCGACTTATCTGCTTTTTTCTACACACATTATCTCTGGCAAATTTTTTTTGTTGGCCGTTGAACTGTTTATCATTTTCTTTACATCTATTTTAAATATATACTACGCTTCTGAACTCACTCCCTTCAAGAGAGCTCGTACCACTCTTCTTTCCATACAGTTTTATTAGAGAGAGAGAGAGAGAGAGAGAGAGAGAGAGAGAGAGAGAGAGAGAGAGAGATATTCTTTCTCTGTGCACTTATATGATCCCAGACTTTGCTATGCTGATTCTTATATATATATATATATATATATATAATATATATATATATATATATATATATATATATATATATATATATATATATATATATATATATATATATATACCTAAGGAAGTCAATCTCTCTTTTAATATGTCTGCAATCATTTAAAGATCTTAGACATCAAAGAATATCTGCAGGAAAGATCTAACAAATTGCAGTAATTTTTTATTTTATTAGATCCATATTATTATTATTATTATTATTATTATTATTATTATTATTATTATTATTATTATTAAATTGAGACAGGTTTTTTTTATTATTATTATTATTATTATTATTATTATTATTATTATTATAACTTTGAAACCCGAAATGGAAATATTTTGCTGACAGAAAATTTCAAATATATTTTGCAAATCTTTTCTTGAAACTCTTGCAAAGAAAGAATGTTTTTTTTTTTTTGAATCTTCAAAAATATCACTTTAAAGGTTCTCAAGAGATTAAAAACTACGAAATTTTTCCTCTTGATACTTGAAAACACGAAATATTGGTAATAGTTTAATACCTGACGTTCTCTGATAAAAATGGTAAAATTTCAATCTTCTTTGAACATATTTTTTCTTTCAAATCTTCGCTGACTTTGATTATACTTTAATTTCACTTTGGTTTTTGAAACGACCACTGAAGATCCACGGTCAAAAGAATCTAAATATATTTCGAGTTTTAATATATATATATATATATATATATATATATATATATATATATATATATATATATATATATATATATATATATATATATATATATATATATATATATATATATATATATATATATATATATATGGGGATAGAGTAGAGATAGATGTATTTATATGGATGTAGAGTGGTGATTTTGGGGGCTTCTAGTACCCACCTTATATATGAGAAAATCTTCATGCGTTTAAAATATTTAAAACATTTTAAAACAGTATTATATAATTTTTACTTTTTTTGAAAGCAAAAATGGTATATAGAAATTAATGTAGATTTTTAATGTATTTTCATTAAAACATTTTATACTTACATAAAAAAAAATATAATAGTGTAGTCAGGACATAAACGTGGAACATTGATAATATTACTTACCTTTATTCTTTATTTAAAATAGTGTGATTATAAAAGATTGTTATAGTAGCTCCTCTTTCAAGACCTTCGTCATTGGGATCGAGAAAAACTTTTTTGAAATACCCTACTCTGTTTATATAGAATTTCTGATCTAACCCCAGTTTCCCAGAAACTCTAGGATTGTTCCAGAAAAAGAAGTTATTTTTTATGTCGATAGACTTTAGTGTAACTCACTACCAGCAACAATATTCTACAGGCCTAATGTTTCTCAATCATTTGCAATGTTCTCAGTCGTCTTTGCTATTCACTTCTTCGAAGCTTAACCGACATAAATTGCTCTCAATTTCCCGTTTTTTAAGATATGTGACCACTCATAGATTCAGCCAAGAGACTTATTTCATATCTATTCAGAGTAAGCATTTGTTTTGCTTTTCTTGGAGAAAGTTCGATCAGACCGTTCTTCTCGGAGACCAGGAAAGGGTGTCTAATATTGGTTAACTGTTAGATGTTTCCATTGCTTCTGCTTTTCTCTTATTTCGCTTTTTTTGAAAGACCACAATATATTATTCCAGACTCATTTTGATTTTCTTAGCCCCTTTACTTAGCAGTGTGATCCGTCTCTACGTTTCCTGGTACCCCAACACCCATATTAAGATAAGTCTATTATACATGGCTACTTGCTTTTGGACGGACCGGCATTCTCAGACCAGTTTTGACTAACAACTGTATGAGTTGAAGGCTCCCATAACTAGTTGTCTAAGTACTCCCAGAGTAATTTTCTCTCCGAACGCCCATTTATTTACTGTAGGTCTCACCCGGGCACAAGTTTGGCCTGAACTTCAGCTTGAAAGATAATAGGAGAAACTCCCAAGGCCATATTGCGTTTGCGATGTATAGCGCAATAGTTCAACTTCTGAAAAATATTAAAAACGTACTTTCTCTACCGCTGTTTATAAACAAACCAATTTATTCAACATAATTAGATACCAATTAAATGCAAATTTACATGTAAATATTTCAGAACAACGAATTTTTTAGTGTTAATTAAATATGCTGCTTGTTTTATTTTTAATTAGGATAATTATATTCAGTACTAAATATTAAATATACGAGTATATATATATATATTCGTCTCATCAACTCTCCAGCTCTTACTAACTCTCTTCAATCTCTTTCTGCCCGTCGAATTGTTGCGTCACTCTCTCTATACTATCGCTATTACAATGGACACTGCTCTTCCGAACTCACTCGTCGCATACCTCCTCCTCTGAGAAGGGCTCGTGCGACTCGACTTTCTACACAGTCTCATCCTTTCTCTGTCCAACTCTCTGACCCCAGACTCAACCGCTATGCTCTGTCCTACATGTACTCTACCAGGAAAGTCTGGAACACACTCACTTCTTCTATTTTTCCAACTTCCTATGACTTACACACCTTCAAACGTCGTGTATCAGGTCACGTCGGCCTTTAATTTGACCATTCTTCCGTTTTTCCCCCTAACTCTGGTGGAATTGTAGTAGGCCTGTGGCCTTTGCCCACCAGAGGTGATATAATATATATATATATATATATATATATATATATATATATATATATATATATATATATATATATATATATATATATATATATATATATATATAATAGTAAACAATTTTGCAAATTTTAAGCCTTGGAGATTGTTTCTCTTTAAGGCACAGTTGGGAGTTGAAAAACAAATATGACCATAAAAACACCTGATTTGCCTCTTGAATAAAAGAAAGGTGAATTATATATTTTAACAAACACATACGCCTCTTTATATATATATATATATATATATATATATATATATATATATATATATATATATATATATATATATATATATATATATATATATATTATATATATATATATATATATAACGAATTCTCTCTCTCTCTCTCTCTCTCTCTCTCTCTCTCTCTCTCTCTCTCTCTCTCTCTCTCTCTCTCTCTCTTCTTTCTCTCTACTATTTTGTGATTAACAATCAAATGAGTAATTGTGATAATTAGTTTAAGATTGAATTATTTCGATTTTTTGAAATTATCATCCATTTTCTAGGGAAAAAGTTACTTCCCTTGCTTCCATGGACCGCAAGCCTTTAATATATATATATATATATATATATATATATATATATATATATATATATATATATATATATATATATATATATATATATATATATATATATATATATATATATATATATATATATATAACTATATATATATATATATATATATATATATATATATATATATATATATATATATATATATATATATATATATATATATATATATATATATATATATATATATATATCATGTGTATTACTTGTTTATGTGTAACAGAGGATATGAAAATATAAATTTCCTGTTTCAGATTTTCAATTCTGAATTCTCTTTTTAAATCACTCATTACTTTTGTGAGATTTTATTTTAAAATATATTCCTAAATTTATAAGCAAGCTTTTAATCCTCAATATCCATTGTTATATACATATACATTCACACAAACTCTTGTATATAATATCAAATACATGCCAACTATATACGCGTGTATATATATATATATATATATATATATATATATATATATATATAATATATATATATATATATATATATATATATATATATATATATATATATATATATATATATATATATATGTACGTGTGTGGTTGCAGGAAAGATATATTTACTCTCAAGTTGACTTAAATTTTTACAAATTTTGTGTGGTGTTCTATTTCATCTGGTATGTGTTCCCTTTAAATTAAATAAAAATAATTCATGAATAAAAGTGTAGCTAAAAAATTTATTATAAAACAAAAAAAAATAAAATAAAAAAAAAAAAAAAAAAAAAAAAAAACTATTACATCTGCTTTAAAACTGAATCCAATTTTTTTTATATATATATTTTACTTGAAGTTTTAAGTACAGTTTGATAATATTTGTTAACCGTAGAAAAATTGTTTGAATGTTAATAGCTTATTCTTATAGATTTCTTGATGCCGAGTTCAAAAAAAAATAGTTAAAATTTATCCCGTACCTTTTTCTCACAAACCAGAAGTTTGTTTCAGTGGAACCAAAATTATGTAATTTATAAATATATTAATATTAGGTTAGGTTAGGTTAGTTTTAATTTCATGAATTTATTAGAGCTTCTTTTAGTGGCGTTATTGCTATACTCAATTAATTTTGTATATACGATTGCAATCATTTGTTTTTATACAATATAATAAATAAAATTAATGAAATGGTCCTATTTCCTGGCCATATGAGTCATTATTAGAGGAACGCAATAATCATAGGTGACTAACTTCTTCCTCCCCCACCCCTCTTTATTTCACTTATCCAATAATAAAAATCTTCTTAGTAGCTTTGAAAACATTGTATGAAGAAGATTTTATCATAAATTTATTCAAATTGAGTATTATAATAAGATTCTTTATTGTCGTGTAGAATTCTGTAGAACCCGACTCTAAATTTCATTTTTTTATAGTGACGTCATATTTGTTCTTCTTGTGTTTATAAATTACTAAATAGTTTCAGGCGTTTATGTTTATTTACCTAATTACTTTTGTTATATTTATAGTGATTTTAACTGGGGTAAAAGCTGAGAAATATTACGGGCTTTTAGGAGAGTGTATTATTCTTACTTTGAAGTAAAACTAGTTTCTCAGGACAAATTATGAACCCCTTATAAAGTTTGCAATATTTGTGTGGAAGAACTCAGATTATGGTTTAAAGGTTAGGATAAAAAACTCTCCTGTTTGGGGTTCCAAGGGTCTGGATGGAACAGGAATATCCCAGGTACGATAGCTATATTTAATGAATAAGAAAGTAATTGCGTATTAGAATATACCATTTGCAATACGTCCTTTAACTCATGCCTGGTATACCTGTTCTTTCAGTTCCAGGAAAACTAGGTTATGGACCTAAAAATTCCAAAATGGAGTCCTTCGATGATAATGATGATAAATTTCATAAATGTACTGGCAGTTGTGATCCCTAAAATTTTTTACATTGTGAACTAAATGACGTAGTCAGAGTTTGGGGTTTTCTAAAGATTCAGCGTTACTATTCTACTGTTACTGTTACTGTTCTAGATTATGGGGGAAATTTTTACTTTCAGGTACTTTTTTTATGGGTCAGATAGAGAAAAAATAATGATTTTATTATTATTGATTTTATGATTATTATTTTACTACATCTTTTCTCAAAATTGTTATCTATTTTATTGAAACAATGTTCTTGGTGTGATAGAGAAGTTACACATAAAGTAAAATGTAGAGGCTCTTCACTGATTTGTGTAAGAGAAGCTTAAAAGTAGTTCTTCTCACAATACCAATAAATATACTTCGGTTACAGTATAGAATGCTAAGAGAATTTAGAAGTAATTTTAACGAAACTGAAAAACCGCAATTATGAATGGACAATATATGGCTATCTTGAAGTATTTTGCATGCTTTTTGGACATCAGGAATTATACATCAACAGTAAATTCTTCTTAAATGAACTGGATAACTGGAATAAATAGAGCACTGGATATGGAAAGTATGACTAATTAATTTATTATTTGGCCCTGGAAGCAAAAATACAGTTTGGCAAAGTTTGGTTGATCTACACAATGGAAATAAAGCGTCATGAACTTTAAGTATATAGTAGAAAACATATTAGAATAATTCAGAAACCAGGAGGGTTCAAAAAGCTCGAAGATCCGCTTACTATGTTCTCATATTAACTAATTCTCAAATGGGTACGGCGCCTTTAGTGAAGAGGAGAGGGATAGATTTCATTTGAATTTAAAGGAACGTCAACGTGATTGTATTGAGATGAGCTACATGCTGTTTAAATGAGAAAATGTGTCAAGAACATTGGAGAAAAATGCAAGAGGCATAATAAACATTTTAAAGGTTATAAAATCATGTACGTTTTAAAAAAAATTTTTTATTGTTATTTCTTTTTTATAAACATGTTCAAGAATGTATACATATAAATTCAATATTCTTCAATTTTAAGGCAATTTTGTGAACATTTCTTACGTGATAATAAAAACGGTAGTTGAATTTGAAATCAGTACACCTGAAAACAAAACAAAATCATTACATTGCAAACAGTTTTTAATGACCTTCATTTTGCACGTCTGTGAAATAATAATAATTAAAAAAGTCATTAATTACGGTATATATGCCAGCAATTTAAACGTAGTTTTGCGGTCAGTAATAGGTTAATTGCATATTTTATTATTATTATATTATTATTATTATTATTATTATTATTATTATTATTATTATTATTATTGTTATTGTTATTATTATTATTATTTGTATTAATGGCAGTGTTTGAGATAGTTTTTTCTTCCTATTATTATTATTATTATTATTATTATTATTATTATTATTATTTATTATTATTACTTGTATTAGTAGTAGTGTTTGAGATAGTTTCATTTTGTTCCTATTATTATTAATATCATTATTACTATTATTACATGCTAACCTACTTCTATCCACCATTTATTTTATTTTCTGCCATAAAATTAGATGCTCCAATTCATCTGGATTTTGTTATTGTGCAAAGCCTTTAATAAAAGCTCGGCTTTGCTTCGCGGAGGCGGACTGTCTGGCGCCAACGATCAAACGATAAACCTTATCTGGGAGTCAGAATTTATTACTCTATATGTTCAATTAATTCAAAGTTCATAGAGTATACATGAATGCATGTAGAGTGTATATTTATTTATATAAATGTAGATGACTTTAGCGCACCCTCTTATATATATATATATATATATATATATATATATATATATATATATATATATATATATATATATATATATATATATATATATATATATATATATATATATATATATATATATATATATATATATATATATATATATATATATATATATTATATATATATATATATATATATATATATATATATATATATATATATATATATATTATTATATATATATATATATATATATTATTATATATTATATTATATAATATATATATATTATTATTTGTGCCCCCTCCTTGAAAAGGGCTCTGCCCGTGAGCGGTGGCGTTCTGTAAAAAAAAAAAAAAATAAAAAAAAAATAATTGTTCTTTGTGTTTTCCGTTCAATTATTTTATTCAATTAAATATTGAATAATTTTTTTTTTCCTTTTTTAAAATTTTAATTTATCCTCTAATTATATTATCATTTTTTTCAAATGATAATATATATCAACAGGATTTATGTTAGGGTCGTTTTAGCCCAATACTTGAGCCAGATAAATTTAAAAAAAAAATAGTCTTTAACAAGCCAATTCACTTATTTTTGCTGTATGTTTTATTGTCCCATCGTGTTGAAGGATAATATGAGGCTTGTAGCATAATATATGTAGGATTACCAGTGAAAAACATATCTACTACATTTTTTTACTTTGCAGTACGATAAATATAATAAACAATGTTGCGAAACATTTTGAATCAAAAAGAAAGCGATATATATTTCTTTAATTTCTCAAGGAACATAATAATTTTGCTACATTAGAAAGACGTTTACATTAGAAATATAAATTTGCAGTTTCTACTTCCAATTTGTTAACAGTTTGTAGAGTAAAGCTGTTCTATAGCTCAGTTGATCGAGTACTCGCTTAGCACGCAAGAGAGACTGTTAGAAGAAAAAAAAAAAAAGATTTTGATTTTGATTTTTTGATTTGTAAAGTAAACCAAATCCAGAATTTTGTTCTTTAAGGATGATAAAAACCTTTACTGATATATTTAATGTTTAAATTAGAGCAGGTGTGAATTGGAATAAATTTTTTATAGACTTGCATTCAATCATATATATATATATATATATATATATATATATATATATATATATATATATATATATATATATATATATATATATATATATATATATATATATATATATATATATATTATTTGTGTGTGTGTGTGAGAAGATAAAAAACTATTGTAACAATTGTTATTTTCACTTTTTTTTAAATTTATTTCTTTACTTTAAAATAAAGATAGAACAAATGGAAAGCCTTTTTAAGTTAGGCAATTGGAAGAAACGTTTCTTTTGTAAGCTTATTAAAAATTGACTGTATTATTCCTTCATTCTTTTAGAAGATAATTGATGAAAATTCTTTCGATAATCGAAGCGTTAAAGAAGGTGCGACATCGTCAATCAGTTTCAGAGAAATTTGCTGATAAACTTTTTATATTATTAAATTTTCAGTATGAAACAAAATGAAAATTATTATTTTAATTGAACATTTTATCATTTCTTCGTATTATTTTCAATATTAAATATTTAGACGGCCGTATTTTACATTTTTTCTCCCTTCCTTTTGGTTTGATATTAAAAAAAACATGCAGGAATTTAAGCATTTCACTAATTATTTTTTTAATAACTTCCCAATTTCTATATATATATATATATATATATATATATATATATATATATATATATATATATATATATATATATATATATATATATATATATATATATATATATATATATATATATATATATATATATATATATATATATATATATATATATATATATATATATATATATATATATATATATATATATATATATATATATATATATATATAGGGACCGACCGGGGTTGGAATTTGGCCGGGGCCGGGGCCGGGGCCGGGGTCACCCAAATTTGGCCGGGGCCGGGGCCGGAGCCGGGGTTCTGGCCGGGGTTTCCTAAAATTTGTAAAGAGGTCAAAAGCACTGAAATTTAAGGTTAAGAAAATTAGATATAAGGTTTATTTAATTGTAAGGAAGGAGTAGAATAGTCAACATTCACTTAAATTAATGATTATATGCATTTTCTCTAAAAAAAAATCGAAAAATTGCAGTTTTGTATAGTTAAAAAAAAAAAAAAAAAAAAAAAAAAAAAAAAAAATATTCTAATTCATAATAGTGATTCAACAGGTTTACTTAAGTAAGACCCTAAGGTAAAGTTTGAAAAAATGTAAGATATAAAATTATCAATTTAACCTGTATTTATACATATCATTGTTATTTTATTGCCATGTATCAAACTTGTATCATTTAGCTGCATTATTTAAAAATTATTATTTTGTTTATACTTTCAGTCAATATGGCTAAAAGATCAGCTT
This sequence comes from Armadillidium nasatum, assembly GCA_009176605.1. Taxonomy (NCBI): domain Eukaryota; kingdom Metazoa; phylum Arthropoda; class Malacostraca; order Isopoda; family Armadillidiidae; genus Armadillidium; species Armadillidium nasatum. The sequence goes on from SEYY01023763.1 coordinate 139,111, forward strand.
CTGCAGTATTTGAATACTTTACAATGTTTCAGGATAGGCTCGAAATAGCTAAATGTTAACATCTGCAGTCAAAAAATTAGAAGAGAACCTCCGGGTGCTACAAGTAAAAAAATTTCAACCAAATCTTTTTGGAGTATCTAAAATCAAAACACAAAGATGAACATTCATTAGCAGAAAAGGAGCGGTCAAAAGAAACAGAAAAGAAACAGAAAAGAAAAAAAATCTTAATTCTGTTATATTTTGTTTGAAATTTTTTTTTTATTATTTGACTGATTGAGCTGAAATTTTCAAAGTATGTGAATTTTTTCACGAAGTTCTGAGTTGATTTCGAGCATTTTTTTGAGTCTATAACGGTTTGAAACTTATTTGGACCCAAAGTTGAAAAAAATGAATAACTGGATCAAACCACTGGTCCACATGAGCTGAAAATTTAGCTGAATACCTTTGCCCCAATTTCTTGCATTGGTGGGAATAGGTTTTTGATATCACGTCTAGGAAAAAGTTATATGAGCACTTGAAATTTTTTTTGCAAAAATCGTACCCTTCTGGAGGAAAAAATTATTTATAAAAAACGCTACCTACTATTTTTTTTTATTTGTGAATATTGTTTAGAAGAGGGCAGGGAAACAATATTTATTTAGTGCATATTTAAATGCTCTTTGTTTGAAGCGAGATATAGCCTCTCAAACTTTGGGAATTTTTGAAATTTGGCCAAAAATGGACCTTTCTGAAGGCTATATCTCAAAACCAACGAATGTCATCGAATAAAGTACATAGAGGAATTTGTAGCCCCACCCCTCCTCTATACACACCAAAAATAGGAAATATCATAGTTGTATTTTTTTAAAAAAAAATTTGTCTAAAAAGGTGGATTTTTTTAGTTCAAAAAA
>SEYY01023763.1:147500-150000 GCA_009176605.1 Armadillidium nasatum
AAAGTATGTATAAGATGGACTTGTAAAATCAGTAAAGCTAAATTAAAGGTCGACATGTCTTTATACACGATATTTGAAAGTGTACAACTCAAAGGAAGTTGTTAAAATGGATAAAAAGAGAATTTTCCAGACTTTATCAGTGGAGTAGATTTAAGATAGACTTCAATGTTTGTCAAAGTAGTGCTAAAGCCTTGCCAAGGTAGAGTTAAAGCTTTTTCAAAGTAGAGTTAAAGCTTTGTCAAAGTAGAGTTAAAGTATTGTCAAAGTAGAGTTAAAGCCTTGTCAGGGTTGAATTAAAGCCTTGTCAGAGTTAAAGCCTTGTCAAAGTGGTGTTAATGTATATTTTCAAAATAGAGTTAAAGTATTGTCCTTGTCATAGTAGAGTTAAAGCCTTGTCAGGGTAGAATTAAAGCCTTGTCAAAGTGGTATTAAAGTATTATCAGACTTAAATCCTTGTAAAGTAGAGTTAAAGCCCTCTTTTACATTAATCATTTTTAGTCAAAAGAGTTTTTTTTTTTTTTTTTTTTTTTTTTTTTTTTTTTTTTTTTTTTTTTTTTTTTTTTTTTGCAAATATTCAAAAACTGAATTTTTATTCATAAAAATTTATTTCAGATATTTGAATAAAATTTCTGACATGAAAATTCAGTTAAAATAATTTTAATAAAATAACTTCTACATTTATTTCTTTTTTATAAGTCGTGATTAATGAATCAACTTCTCCATTTCCTTTTCTTCTTCTTCTTCTTTATTTTTTTTTTTGATAAATGAACTTTAAAAGAATTTAATTTTTCTTAATTAATGAAGATATCCGAATTTTTATTATTTAGAATACATATATATTATAATATTATATATATATATATATATATATATATATATATTATATATATATATATATATATATATATATATATATATATATATATATATATATATATATATATATATATATTCTGCACGAATATGGTGGTAATAACTAAAAAAAGTTTAGAAAAAGATAAAATAATTCGTTTTTGGTGGTAATATGAACTATTTATTCTTTTTACAAATTTAATTTATGACTATATTAAATTAAAATTATCAAAATGTTAAAGTATGTACGTTAAATATACAAAATGTTAAATTTAACTATATTAAAGTTATTAAAATGTTAAATTAACTGTTAAATTTGCAAAATTTTTAATAGATTGCAATATTTCAATGACTCTTAAAAAGGAATTTTTTTTTTTTTTTGTTTTTTTTTTTTTTTTTTTTTTTTTTTTTTTTTTTTTTTTTTTTTTTTTTTTTTTAGAAGGAATATATATATATATTATATATATTATAATATATATATATATATATATATATATATATATATATATATATATATATATATATATATATATATATATATATATATATATATATATATATATATATATATATATATTATATATATATATATATATATATATATATATATATATATATATATATATATATAATATATATATATATATTGCTTAAAATATGTTTCTTTATGATTCCTGTAAAAGCTTTGACCTGTGTTTTTCGTTCCTTTGGTTCGAATGGAATTGCTTAATTACTTAACCTCAAATTCCCGAAACGTTCAATCAGGTAATAAATCTGACATACAGATTTACGCTCATTTATACACAGTCGTATGGATATATATATATATATATATTATATATATATATATATATATTATATATATATATATATATATATATATATATATATATATATACACTATAATTCTAACTTACATTGTCCTTAAGTATACATGTATTATAATTTTAACTTACATTGTCCTTAAGTATACATGTATTATAATTTTAATTTACATTGTCCTTAAGTATATATGTATTATAATTTTAACTTATATTGTCCTTAAATATACATGTATTATAATTTTAACTTACATTGTCCTTAAGTATACATGTATTATAATTTTAGCTTACATTGTCCTTAAGTATACATTTATTATAATTTTAACTTACATTGTCCTTAAGTATACATGTATTATAATTTTAACTTACATTGTCCTTAAGTATACATGTATTATAATTTTAACTTACATTGTCCTTAAGTATACATGTATTATAATTTTAACTTACATTGTCCTTAAGTATACATGTATTATAATTTTAACTTACATTGTCCTTAAGTATACATGTATTATAATTTTAGCTTACATTGTCCTTAAGTATACATTTATTATAATTTTAACTTACATTGTCCTTAAGTATACATGTATTATAATTTTAACTTACATTGTCCTTAAGTATACATGTATACATGTAAGATGTGTGCAAATTGTTTTTAGACAGTTTCATATTAAAGTTTGCAAATATTCTGAGAAAACGTAAAATTTGAAGAAAAGGAACAAGATAATAATAACGTAATGAATCCTCCTTCCTTCTCTGAGCAAATATTCTCGGCTAGATTAATAGTCATAAGACTCAAAGTATGAATCTGTGTATTTGTTTCTGTTTGT
>SEYY01023763.1:160000-170000 GCA_009176605.1 Armadillidium nasatum
AAATGACCTTTTAGAGCACTGTAGGGAGAGAGACTTTTAAGAGCAGATGACGAAATAAATTATGCTGGTCCCACTGACAGGGTGAAAACTCTTTCAGGGAGAATATGAAGAAAATATATATATATATATATATATATATATATATATATATATATATATATATATATATATATATATATATATATATATATATATATATATATATATATATATATATATATATATATATATAATAATTATATATACGAACTTTCCCACAATCGTGGGGTGGTATCTATCGTAAGCCACAATTATTCCTAACACTCATCCACTTGCAACTTTTTCACTCACTTATATCCTCCGTGAACCTCCCACCCTCCTCCCAGTTCTACCCCCTGTCCTTCAATAAAACCTTGACCACTCTCATCCAACCTCCTTTCGGTCTCCCCTACCTCTCATACCCACCTTTTCTGTCATCTCTCTTCATTTACCCTACAAACATGTTCAACCACCACAGCATGCTCTGTTCAGCTCTCCCAACCAAACTCCTTCTCCAACTACACATCTTCCTTATTCTAAAATTCCGGACTCTCTCTTCTACTTATACTACACGCCGCTCTCAGACCCTTCATTTCTAAAACCTCAACTTTTTTCTTTTCCTTGCATTCAACCTCCAAACCTCGCTACCATACATAACTACCGGTACACAGCAACCCTCGAACATTTTCAACTTTACCTCTTCGAATAATCTTTTTCTGTTCCTAATATCTCTAAAACCCCTACGCTTTTTCCCCTTCTCTTATTCTATACCATAATTATATATATATATATATATATATATATATATATATATATATATATATATATATATATATATATATATATATATATATATATATATATATATATATATATATATATATATATATATATATATAATATATACTCGTATATATATTCCTTTTTTTAATAAAGCAAATTTGTTTTATAATTCTTTTTCATGTTATTCATGTGTAAGGTTGCATCACAAAAAGCAGTTACATATATTATATATATTATATATATATATATATATATATATATATATATATATATATATATATATATATATATATATATATATATATATATATATATATATATATATTAAGAAACTTTGGAAACTACAGAAAATCATTCATAATTTATTTGGTAAATATTCTGCAGACTTATTATTTTAATGATAATAATAATAACAATAATAATAATAATAATAATAATAATAATAATAATAATAATAATAATAATAATAATAAAATTTAACATGTCGCATAAACCTCGGCCGAGGAGCAGCTTTCTTCTACAGAAACTATCTGTTTTCTTTCATGGAAGAGTCTGGTATCGGTATCGGTTTTGTATCGGTCTGTTTTTATCGATACTTACATAAATTTTATATACCGATACCGGAAAATTTACCGATACTTGACTACAACACTTATATATATATATATATATATATATATATATATATATATATTATATATATATATATATATATATATATATATATATATATATATATATATATATATATATAGTAGGACAGAAAGGGGAAATATGTTTAAAGGAATTAAGTTTGATTTTTATAATATAAAATAATTGTTCTTGACTAAAGAAAATATATATATATATATATATATATATATATATATATATATATATATATATATATATATATATATATATATATTTTAATAAAAGAAGGAACGTTTCATAACGGTAGTGTGATTGTCTTACGTACTAGAAAGTGGTGGTTCGATCCCTAGTGCGGATCTTAAAAAACTTTCTTGAAAATTCCGCTCCTCGAAAAGGGGCAATACTTGTGAGATACGAACTGTACAATAAAATAATAATAATAATAATAATAATAATAATAATAATAAAATATAATATAATTTAATATAATGTAAGAATAAAAAATAAATATGGGATGTGGGAAGCAACTTTATATGCAAGATTGAACTAATCAGCAATTTACCATACTGTGCAAAAAATAAAAATAAATAAATAAATAAAAAAAAAATAAAAAATCAATAAAATAATAAAAAATAATAAAACTTACTACTACTACTACTATCACTTTTATTACTACTACTTTGTAACTATAATAAAACGTTAGCACTTTCACATTTTCAAATATTTTAGCTGTTTTCATTATAGTAATCATCATTCATCTCACTGTAATATACTGTGTGTGTATATATATATATATATATATATATATATATATATATATATATATATATATATATATATATATATATATATATATATATATATATATATATATATATATATATATATATATATATATATATATATATATATATATATATATATATATATATATATATATATATATATATATATATATATATATATATATATATATATATATATATATATATATATATATTATATATATATATATATATTGCGATACACAGTCTTATAATTGTTTTTACTCTTTTTGCAGTGATATGAAAGGATAAAAGAGAATTATATTTTCGCCTACGTCTACTTCTTGTGTTCCTGAGTTGATATTTTTTCTCCTTAAATTTTCTTTGCCTCCTTTCTTCATCTGCGTTGGTTTGTCTGTCCGGAAACATCACAAACCTTTTCTTCAAAACAAAAAACAAAAAAAAAATCGATTTTTTTTATTAATATTGTATTGTTTTTTACCCGTTACGTATTCCATTAATTCTAAAAAGAAAATTTTGAAAATTTGTTAAATTTTTTATTGCGTGTGTGTGACTTAGTTCTTATTTATTTTTAAATTGATTTTCCGACATTAAAAAAGACTTTTTAAGTTGTTTTACTTTAAAGTAAGTAAGAAAGAAAAAAAAGAACTCGCCTGTGTAATAAATGTTGTAAATTGAAGATAAAAAGAAACAGTTACTAATTTTAAATTTTAAAATTAACAGAAAAAAAAATGCAAACTTTATCCTTAAAGACTTGTTTATATATAAATATTAAATGTTGAGCCTTCTTTTTGTTATAGACTAAAGCTAACTTATTGTTTAATATATATATTGTCGTTATTGTTGTTGTTGTTGTTGTTGTTATTGTTGTTATTCGCCGTTGATACGTGAAGAACGTAAGAGCATCAAAACCCATTCAAGATGTTTGGAATGTTGAATCCCGTCAGCGCTGTCACCAGTAAGCTACTTATCTTGTTTTATAATATTTAAAATATGTGCACGCAACTAAATATTATTCAACACATTTTCATATATATATATATATATATATATATATATATATATATATATATATATATATATATATATATATATAATATATATATATATATATATTATTATATTATAAAATTATAAATAATATAAAAAAAAAAAAAAAATATATATATATATATATATATATATATATATATATTATATATATATATATATTATATATATATATATATATATATATATATATATATATATATATATATATAGTTTCCCATATGTCCTTCACACACACACACACACACATATATATATATATATATATATATATATATATATATATATATATATATATATATATATATATATATATATATATATATATATATATATATATATATATATATAGTTAAAGGTGTAGATTGTTTCTGAGTTTCGATTTTTAGAAAATATCGATATTCGAAAATATCGAAGCTGCCGTAAAAGAGGCCTATCCTATACAAGAACGTTGCCGCGAGATACAGGCCTACGGCCCTATTAAACCACATACACACAATTATTATTACTTACTTTTCTAACGTACTTAGTTCGACTTTTCATAACCTGAACTACCGAAGTTGCCGTAAAAGAGGCCTAACCTATACAAGAACGTTGCCGCGACATACAGCTACCTATCACAATCTCAGTGAAACTTAAACTAAAATTTCTGTAAAAAATGTTAAGGATATCGATTAAAATAAAATATCGATATAAAAAAATATCGATATAAAAAATATCGAAACTCAGAAACAATCTACACCTAAGCCATATATATATATATATATATATATATATATATATATATATATATATATATATATATATATATATATATATATATATATATATATATATATATATATATATGGTGATATACATATTCCATGATACGAATCCAGGGATTCGGAACTCGAACAGCTTTTGCGGACTTGGTACTCTGCCAAATTTTGCAGAATTCAGCAGTAAGAGTAAGAATGAGTAACATGAGTGAAATATTTTATTTTTTAATTTTTTTTATTTTATTATTTTTTTTGAACTTGCATACTTATATATATATATATTTAACTCTCTGGGAATTTAAAAAGATTTAATTGTCAGAATATTTTACAAATTAAAAGTTCGCGAATTATGAAAATGAATTTTCCGTTTATCTTTCTCCAATAATAATTAATAGGGAAATTAATTAAAATATGGTTTGAGTGAGTTTTGTTGAACATTATAGAATATAATTAGAGTTTTTCTAAAAAAAAAATTTGAATTTATGCAAATAAAGAGAAATGAAATCTAAGCGTAGCCAGTTCAGTTAGTTTTCGTTTACCGTAACTAGACATCTTCAGTAAGAGTCTGAGGTTTAAAAATTGACAAAGGTCATGTACGTTTCTTCGAATTCTGTTTTCATAAGTTTCAATTCATTATTAATATTAAATTCAGTGTTTGACTACTTTAAGTAGAATGTCTACGTAACGGAAATAATCTTTCTTCAGCATCTACTTCATCTTGGTGTTATTTCCACATGCCCTGAAACGCAAATAAATTTTTTTTGTGTGCTAATCATTATCCAACTTTGTAATTAATACACGAATTTTATATCAAAGTTTACCATCGTAAAAATTGTATCCATGATGTGAGTTTTGATTTAAATGTTTAAGCATTAATGTATTCTGTGTATTGCATATAATAATGCGTAAATACTGTACCATATAACGGTAAGTAAGGTTTGCTTATTTTACTTTCCTCGTTAACCGATCTAGGGTCTCGGAATAATTAAAAAAATATATTAAACCTACATGTCCAACTCTTGTAAATATGTCAAAAATCTTCTTTTTCTTTGTTCGTTTGTGTGTTCAAAAAGAGGATTTTTTTAATGACTTTTAAAAGTAAATCAAAAAGAAGAAGAATTTTTTAGAATAGAAGAAGGACTTTTCCTTTTCTTTGAAGTTTTTCTGCTTTAAATCTGAAGAAAAAATTTCATGACAAGATTAATTGACCTTTTATTATTATTATTATTATTATTATTATTATTATTATTATTATTATTATTATTATTATTTCTATAATTATTTATTATATTATTATTATTCTTAATGTACAATTTTTATTATTATTTATTATATGTCTAATTCTTGTTATAATTATTATTACTATTATTTCTTCTTCTTTTTCATTTCTTTTTATTATTATTATTATTATTATTAATTATTATTATAATTTCTTCTTTTTTATGATTATTATTATTATTGATAATTATTATAATTATTATTATAATTATTATAATTATTATTATTACTATTATTGTTATGATTGAGCTAAAATTTTATTGAGGCAATTTAAATAATTTTCTTTGAAGACAAACATATAAAACGTAATTCGAAATGTCCTAATGCTGTTCCATATTAATTTATTTTCTCTCATAAAAGAGATTTTGTAGTTCAATAAGATTTTAATATATATATATATATATATATATATATATATATATAATATATATATATATATATATATATATATATATTATATATATATATATATATATATATATTTATATATATTATATTATATATAAATATATATATATATATATAATATATATATATATATATATATATTATATTATATATTATATATATATATATATATATATATATATATATATATATATATATATATATATATATATATATATATATATATATATATATATATATATATATATATATATATATATATATATATATATATATATATAGAAAAAGTCACTGAAATTTTCCGATTCTTTGATTCGTCAGTCCGGATAATGAAATTTAAAATAGATCAATGAAGTCTTATTAAATTATAAAAAATTATTTTAAGAGTCTGAAATATTTTTAGATAATTCTCAATAAAAATACAATTTAGACCATTGAATATATATATATATATATATATATATATATATATATATATATATATATATATATATATATATATATATATATATATATATATATATATATATATATATATATATATATATATATATATATCACCTCTGGTGGGCAAAGGCCAGAGGCCTACTAAAATTTTCTCTAGATTTAGGAGGAAAGTCGGGAACCTGGACAAATAAAAGGCCGACATGACCTGATACACGTCGTTTGAAGGTATGTAAGGCATAGTAAGTTGGGAAAATAGATGAAGGGAGTGTGTTCCAGACTTTACATGTAGAGTATATGTAAGATTGAGCAAAGCGGTTAAGTCTGGGGTTAGAGAGAGTCGGACAGTTAAAAGATGCCACTATATATATATATATATATATATATATATATATATATATATATATATATATATATATATATATATATATATATATATATATATGTGTGTGTGTGTGTGTGTGTGTGTGTGTGTGTGTGTGTGTGTGTGTGTGTGTGTGTGTGTTTGTGTGATATTGTTGTTGTTATCCATCATATAGGCCTATTTCTTCGTATATTTATTAATATTTAGTTTATTACAAACGTACCAGAAAGTAATTCGCTAATTTTTAAGTACAAATATTATTTAAATCAGAAGTTTCAAATCGAATTCGGATTCGGAAATATACAATTGGCGAATTCGGACTCAAAATCGGATTCGGAAATGTAAAATAATTGGAATCGGATTCGGAAATGTTAAATAGTCGGATTCGGATTCGGAATCGGATTCGGAAATATAAAATAGTCGGATTCGGATTCGGAATCGGATTCGGAAATGCAAAATTGTCGGATCCGGATTCGGAAATGTATAATAGTCGGATTCGGAAATGTAAAATAGTCGGATTCGGATTCGGAAATGTATAATAGTAGGATTCGGAAATGTAAAATAGTCGGATTCGGAATTGGATTCAGAAATATAAAATAGTCGGATTCGGAATTGTAATATAGTCAGATTCGGATAAAAAACCGCTGTCGAATGTTAAAACCAGTTTTCACATTATAAAATAGTTAAAATGATGACTTGTGATCTAAATAAATAATTAAAATTTAAATAATAAAATAGTAATAATTATTATTTGATTTGTCGTTTAGTAATAACTTATTTATATTAAAATTATATATGATTAATTATAAATATAAATATTAGCATAAACTATTATTATTATTATTTTTTCAAATTATTATTATTTTAATTAATAATTGACTATCAGTAGAAACAGAGTCTCATTTTATAAATATTTTGGTGACTAATTTTGTCAAAAATATTTCTCTCTCTATCACTCACTGACAGAACTTTAATCCCTTTTTATTCATTTTAGCTTTTAAATCATAATGTATATATATATATATATATATATATATATATATATATATATATATATATATATATATATATATATATATATATATATATATATATATATATATATATATATATATATATATACTGTATATATTGATGCTTAATGTGTTTTAAAAATGCTTATTTTCTACATAATAATTTATATTTTAATACATTGATTTGAATTGTATATTGCCTCAATAGTTTTCAGTGTTAATTATTTAACTTGCTTACGCACACGCACGCACACAGGCACACACACACACACACACACATATATATATATATATATATATATATATATATATATATATATATATATATATATATATATATATATATATATATATATATATATATATATATATATGACAAAATATCAATATTTAATTAATTTTATTAATTTTCTATTCATTAAATTAAAAATTATAACAATTGAAAAATTTATAAATGGTATAAATCATTTCATTGTTAATTAAATTAATTAATATAAATAGAAAATTAAAATATATATACAAATTCGTAATGTTTTATATATTGAATGAGAGTTAAATTTAATATTAAATATTGAGTTAGTAATATTTTTTTCTTTTCATATTTATTAAGATTAATTTTCCTAATTACTTTTTTATTTTAATAATAAAAATAGTTGATCCAAAAACCGAATCTCAGTCTGTTTTTGGGCATTATAAAAGTATCCCTAAAATATCGACACACACACACACACACACACACACACACACACACACATATATATATATATATATATATATATATATATATATATATATATATATATATATATATATATATATATATATATATATATATATATATATATATATATATATATATATATATATATATATATATATATATATATATATATATATATATATATATATATATATATATATATATATATATATATATATATATATATATATATATATATATATATATATACAAAATTGACATCTCTGTACATTACATACTCCATACTTTATTATCCTTTGGTATCGTATTTATTAACATTTCTGACTCTATCTGTTACTTGAATTGAAAATTGTCCTGTTAAAAATGTGGTAATGGTCTTGAAGTGCGAATTAAAGCGAAAATTATTTGTTTCCTTCAGGGAAGAGCTTTCACTACTGCATCTTAATTCCACATTCACCATATCTTTGATTTTCATGGTTGATATTTTATATCATCTCCCAACTTCATACCTTTTGGTATCTCGCTTTAAAGATAGGGTAATTATCCTCACTTAAGGGTATCATTCATATATCCATACTTCAATTTTCTAATTGTTTTGACATTTGTTTCTTTTAATCTTTAGAGATTTTATCATTCAGGGATTTAAATTCACTGATTCTACTGTTGCTTTTGTGTTATCCTAGTGATTTCGTATCCATATTGTAATATTTAACATTGTTATATATTTTGTATAGTTCGTAATTAACTTCTGTACAGATTCAGATGCACCTTCTTTATAATTGTTCAATACCAAAAGGTTTTGCCGATATTTAAAATAGGAAGAATTTTTTTCTTTTTGGTTAATTTTCATACTGCTATTTTCATCTTTATATATGTTCTGTAATTGACTTGTCTATTATTTTTCCCAATCTTTTATAGAAATACATTATCTTATATACTGATTTATAAGGATATAGTCTATTTAGTTGCTTCTCATTCGATTCAGTCAGTTGAGCCAAAGCCATTAATATATCAGTAAAAGAATATAAAGCCTTAATAAATCAAGTCGAAAACGATAGTTAAACTTAGATTTCATTAGCCTTAGATATGAGGTTAATTTTAAATGGTTGTAGAGAAAAAAAAATGCTCTAGTTTTGTTTTAAATAATAATGTAATGAGTAAATAATAATAATAATAATGTCATTTCTACGTGAATAATTATAAAAATAAGAAAATAATAATAATTATTATTATTTCTAATTATTATTATTATTATTATTATTATTATTATTATTATTATTATTATTATTATCATTATTATGTACAAAATTCTTTATGAAAAGAAGGCTCTATTAAAAACAATGTTTTGAAATTAACATTTAAAAATTTCTGTGCAAAATTTCATGAAAAAGAAGCTTTGTTTCGAAATACGAATTCTTTTATTGTTTATTACAGACCAAGCTATATCAAAGGCTTTCTCTAATGGAACCTTTTTGAAATAATAAAATAATAATAATGAAATGTTATTTATGCTTCATGGAGTAACTCTTTCTGTTATAATATTTAATGATTATAATAAATTGGTTATTATATATATATATATATATATATATATATATATATATATATATATATATATATATATATATATATATATATATATATATATATATTAGTGATGGCATCCGCATCCGCATCCACACTTTCAAAAATTATACTTCCGCATCCGCATCAGCAAATGAGGAAATATGATATGCGATCCA
>SEYY01023763.1:182500-187500 GCA_009176605.1 Armadillidium nasatum
TTTAGAATAGTTAATTTTATTTTTCAAAAGAATATTTCTATAATTATGAGTAACGTAGGAAAAAATATAGAACATGCTAAATTTTAAAAGAAGTTTCAGGAACTTAAATTTAAAGAATACAGAAATTTTTTATCTTCCTTCGTAAAAAATTTTTTGGAACGAGAAACTTTTTAATTGAGTTTTGAACCCTTCATAGAAAGTTAAAAATTTTCAGCGAAGTAAATGAGGATATAATGAGGAATGTACTAAATTTTCAAGATATATATATATATATATATATATATATATATATATATATATATATATATATATATATATATATATATATATATATATATATATATATATATATATATATATATATAATATATATATATATAACGAATCATATGAAAAAAACATCTCTTATACTAGTTGCTAGATTCAGAGAAACTACTGTTAATTGCACTATTTAATTGTGAGAAATCTAATAAAAATTAATAAAAATAGTTAACTATTTTCTAACGATTTTTGTGTGAAAGAACTGTCTGAATTCCTTTGATTGATTTAAAAGATTATATATATATATATATATATATATATATATATATATATATATATATATATATATATATATATATATATATATATATATATATATATATATATATATATATATATATATATAATATATATTATTGTAATTAAAAAGATTTCAAATATATTTTACTCATTTAAGGAAGGTTAATAGAGTTGTTATTCCGAAAGAAAGATAGAGGGATATGCTTTGGAAGAAGGAGTCTATGGTGTGTGAAATTGGTACCATTAGAGCAGGTTTTAATTCCCTTTATTGCTTAGCACAATGAAATGAAACACCTTCAGTAATTATTGCCTCGTCCTTTCTCACTCTCGAGTAACTTCGAATTAAAGACTTTACGATCTTCACTTCATCCATTAAAGCTACAATGTCCTTGTTATGTACAGATAGTAGTGTAGTTTTTAGTCAAATGTTTTTATTTTGAGGTACGTACTTTGGTTTATATTACTAAGCTTATATATATATATATATATATATATATATATATATATATATATATATATATATATATATATATATATATATATATATATATATATATATATATATATATATATATATATATATATATATATAATATATATATATATATGTGTGTGTGTGTGTGTGTGTATGTGGAAATTTTTTTAATTTAATATTTTGATTATAAAGGAAATATTGATTATTTTAGAGGTAATAAAAAAATTAAGAATAAATTATTTGAAATAAAAACAAACAGGTTGTATATATATATATATATATATATAATATATATATATATAATTATCATATATATATATATATATATATATATATAATATATAAAAAAGAAAATGAATTACACATTATAAAATATTATATACGAATGACAAAATTATCATAAGATTATATTATATATATATAATAAAACTAGTTTCGGGTGACTTCCACTTCTACTTATTTTCAAGGCTCATAAAAAATGAATTACATATTATAAAATACTATATATATAAATGACAAAATTATCATAAGATAATATTATATATAGAAATATATAAAAAGAAAATGAATTACATATTATAAAATACTATATATAAATGACAAAATTATCATAAGATTATATTATATATATAAATATTTATAAAACAGAAAATAACAGAGCAAAAATATGTTAAAAAGACCGTCAAGATTAAAATGTTCACTTCAAAATTATGTTTTCTGAATGAGAAACTTCATTTAAGTTCTGTGTATACTGCCAATATATAAGGACTCCAAAATTTGGGGATCGGGTTCCTCTACACAATGCAAATTTCCAAAGTTATTATGCTGTTTATAATGATTGTTATGGAGAGAATGAGAAATTATAGCAGAATAAAGGGGATGATGTAGTTGATCCAAAGTTCTAAAAGAAATACCTTTTGTGATCAACGATCCTAGTAGAAAGACAGCGAATTGTCTTTTCTATGTTTGTAGCCTCACAACTACCGCACTTATCTTTATAGACAACCGATGAACATAAACGTAACAAGTTTTTCCTTAAAAGAGGAAAATTTTCCAATTTTATTTCCAATTGAAAATATCAATTTCAGTTTTAAATGAGGGAAATTTCTATTTAATATACTTTTAATATAATTTCATTACTCAGTCTCCCCATAAAAGGCAATTTCCTATAAAGGATCTCTTTGGATGCAGATAATTTAGTAATAGAAATTTATCTTTATCTTGAAATTTAACAGAAAGTTATTTCCGAAATATATTGTCTATTAAATAATCAGGGAATCCGTTCTTAAAAAATAATGATTTCAAGTTCTTTTGAGAGGTTGAAATATGATGAAGAAATCTTATAATCTCTGTCAAAAAGTATTTTGATTAAGTTAATTTTATAAATATAAGGGATGAATGAATTGAATTTAGTCGTTTTTAATCCTGTAAAAGTTGGCTTCCTGTAAACATTAGTTTGGAATTTGTTGTTCTCTTTATATATTTTAATATTAATAAAGGCCAAAGGACAATCCTTTTCTGCTTAAACGGTGAAAGTAATTTTGCTATGTTTAGAGTTAATATACTGTAAAAACATATCCACATGTTCAATAGACTTAAAAAAAAGCAAAAAGGAATCGATATCTTCTATATAGAGAAGTAATAGGACAATGGTAAAACCAAATAGTTTCATAATAGCACATAAAGATATTACTTAGGGTGGGACCTAAAGGACTTCCTCTCGCAACACCGTCAATTTGCTTACAAAAGTTACCATTAAACATAAATACTATGTCTTTTGTAGATATATAGAGCAATTGCTATAAAACTTCGTTTGTCTAAGCTATTCACCGTTGAAGTATTTGAAAATACTGTTGTTAATTTAATTTCCAGTGTATCATCCAAAGGTTCGTTATTGAATAAGCTTCTTACATCGAAACTTGCCATTACATATTTATCGGCCTCAGGGAATTTTGTAATTTCATTGACAAAAGGAAACGCATCCTTAATAGAATAAGCGTTCTTCGTTAAGTTCTCTAACATAGGGACCAAAAATTTTGATAGTTTATAATTAACTATACCAATTTCAGATAGTATTGGACGTATCGAGTGGTTAGGTTTATGAACTTTAGGCAGTCCATATAAGATACCTGGTTTAGCACCCGAAGAATAAATGAATAAATAATGGAATATATATCACTGTTAATCATTTTAGAGCTTTTCAGTTTCTGAGTAATTTATTTAATTTGTCCTCTACGGTATGGATGATTTTCTGACAATTTTCCGTTATGATTTCAAATTTAGAAGTATCAGTAAGAATTTATAATACTCTACTGATATAATCATATCTGTCGAGAAGCACAATACCTTCACCTTTATCAGGTTTAGTTATTATTAAATTGTCATTTCTTGATAATTCTTTTAGGTTGTTAATATAAGATTTGGATAGAACGTGATCCACTTTCTTAGGGTTAAAATTTTAAAACGATTTAAAAGCTGAATTCTTAATATCGCTGAACATGCTAATATCTTTTTTTCGACTAAATTTGTACGTGAGTCACGTAGGCGCCTCAGTAATCTTTCGAGATGTAATAGATATTGACAAGAATTTAATCAAGTCGTAAAAAATCCAAAATTTAAACCTATAGCTAGAGATGTCTTTAAGTTATCATTCAACCAAAAAGAACGGTAATTAATAATGATTGAATTTGGATCAAAGTTAATAGATTTTGATGATATTCCAATAGATAAAAGTTTATTTTCATGAATTCTATTGACTTTAGATGAGGTATTTTCCACTGTTCTCCACAAAATTAAGATTCATAAATATAAAATCAAGAGACGACATTCTTTCCTTCAAATCTGAGTGTATATATATATAAATATATATATATATATATATATATATATATATATATATATATATATATATATATATATATATATATATATATATATATATATATATTTTTTAATTTTTTGGAATTGTATTTAATTAGAAATTGGGTTTTGTTTAAATTTATTAATTAGGTTTTTATTTATTTTATTAATTAATTTTAATATTATTTTTTATTTGAATTTTTAAATTATATATATAATATATATATATATATATATATATATATATATATATATATATATATATATATATATATATATATATATATATATATATATATATATATATATATATATATATATATATATATATATATATATATATATATAGTATATATATATTTCGTGATATATCACAATAACAAGTGACCTATTTTTAATATTTTGTTTCAAATTCTCTTTACCTTTTCTGTTCTATAAAAGATTGCTTTTGTTCAGTATTTCAAACAAAACACTTTCTTGAATGTAACAGTTTATATATATATATATATATATATATATATATATATATATATATATATATATATATATATATATATATATATATGTGTGTGTGTGTGTGTGTGTTTGTGTGTGTAAGAAAATAAAAAAGTTTAAGCGGTTATTTTGTCGATTATTACCATTGTGTTACAAACTGTTTTAAAATAAGCATGCTATTTCAGCTTGATTTCCGTTTGTTAACTTACTCCATTATTTTTATTTTTATTTTATGGTTTGTACGTGTAGTATGCGTTTAAAACACATAGTGGTATTTGTTATTTTACACGTTAATAACACATTGATGATGATTGGCAAAATAAAAAAGGTTAAAAGTCATGAAACCTTTAGAGTATGTCATTGTTCACTAATTAATAAGCACGTATTAAGGTACCAAAATGTTTTCTATGTCTAAAATCTTTCCGAACAGTCATGTTCTGTTGGAGTTCCAACTCTGTCAACTCCTCCAATGTGTGTCCTCATGTTGCAACTGCAGATTCCGTTTTATTAATCCATCTCTTTTCCTTGTTTTATCACCGGTCTTCTACTCTCCAGCTGCCAGTTATAAAGTCCCACGGGATATATTCCATCATTCATTTTACAAGAGTCC
>SEYY01023763.1:192500-200000 GCA_009176605.1 Armadillidium nasatum
TTCTCAGTGAACGTTGTTTTATCATTCACTTTGTAAGTTATAAAAATTTATTAAAAATTGGTTTTTAATAATTAAGCTTCAAAATTTAAGAGAGTGAATTATGTATCCTTTCCCTAATCATTTTAAAGATCTTTTCATTCAAACTTTAAAGAAACAAGTCAAAATTTTTGTTTTTAGATTGATGACTTTAAAAGAACTTTACATTTTAAAATATTATAAAATAATTTTATGTTTCTTTTTTCCTTTTTAAAAAAAGTACACAACCTTTTTTCCAATATAAATTGCATTCATCAATCATGGTCAAGTCGTGAAAACATGATTATACTTCTACTACTACTACTACTACTACCGTTAATGATAATAATAATAATAATAATTTTAAAGTTCGCCATCTTCCGTTTTTGGTGCTTAAAAAGCATTAAAACTTCGGCACAACTATAAAGAGAAATTGAATTCCACACTTATATTATGGGAGCTCCAATTTTAAGTGCAAATCAAAGTTCTGATAGTTTTGCCCAAAGTGTTTATTAATAAAAGGTTTTTGTTGCATATTACTCGTCTTTTTGGTCCTTGTTTCTTTCTTGCTAGGATTCTTTAGGAGAAAAATAATAATAATAATAAAAATATAAAATTATTTATAAAATAATAATAATAAAAATATAAAATTATTTGTAAAATAACAAAAATCGAAAATAGTCAATAAAATAGGCTATATTTTCTATTTTTCGATATTTATTCTTTTTATTTCTTTCATATAATATATTTTATGCAATAAATATAAAATCATTTAAAGAAGTTAAACACAATAAAATAATGACTTTTCATTTTACCTTAAAATGAAATAAATTTGTTAAATTCTCGAATAGAAAGAAATTTTAGAGGCTTTATACAGAGTTCTGTCAAGGCAAAAAAAAAATAATAATAATAATAAAAATAAATAAATAAATAAAATAAAATGTAAGTCAAATATGATGTGATAAAAAGAGGAAGAAGTGTAAAATATCTTATAGAGTGTGGAGTTCGAACTCGATCCTATGTTTAAAGGTTATGGAAAAGGATTTAAATACATTTTCGTATATAAATATTTATTCTTGCTTAGTTATTTGTTTATTTATTTGTTTCTTATTTATTTTTATTGCTTATTTGAACTCTTGTTTATATATTTTTCTAGCTTATCTGGAATTACATAAGCCCACATACTGAATGACATTATTAAGAAATAACTATAATAAAAATAACTTGATTATAGCAATATAGCGCAGCGTAAAATAAATTAAAAATAATTCTCAATTTTTTTTAAGCTCTTTTAATGTTTTTTATGATGTCTTCTTATGGCTAAATAATCATTTAGTTACACACTTCGATCCATTACAGAAATTGAATGGAGTTTAAAATTGTCGAAATTTTTCCCGTTAAGTATGATTATACGTTTTTAGAGATTGACTTCAAATATAATGTCAATTTTTATGTAAATAAATAAATTTTAAATGTTAATTTATAGCCAGACTTTGAATTATTGAATTATTAATTCGGAATTTCATTTATCGTAGTTCACTTGAACATTTTTGAAAAGATTTCGCTCCTACTCTACAAGTTTGACAAAACCGCTTTGAAACGCGACATATTTGTTTGAGAAGATTCCCTTTAGTCATTGACTATCACTACACCAAATAACATTCGCCTGCAATATCAGATTTTCGCAGAATGTGAAAAATGGAGACGTACTTAGAAGTGCGGTTGAAACTGCGCTCCGTTATTGAATTCCTTACTGACGAGGATTGTGTGCCAATTGACATTCATTAGAGAATGAGTGTAGTTTAGGGCGACGCCTTTGTAGATGTGAATACTGCTAGAAGAAGCACAGATAGTCTAAAAGAGATAATTCAGTCACGACGGCCTTGCATGATCAGACCCACAGTGGATGACCCAGGAAAGATTATTGAAAACCTATAAAACTCTTTAAAAATTTTAAAGTTCTTCTAAAGAGAATAGCCATAGAATAAAGAGTAGCGTTGTTATGTGAGGAGAGATAAAAGGACATAGCGAAACATCTAACAATGTAATTTCTTTGTTTGCAACAATTTGTACACCTAGAAACGGAATTTTCTAGAAAACTGTCGGAAAAAAGAGTTTAAAGATTAGATAGAAGATGTTAGTCCCACAGAAAGGATGAAAACCATAATTGGAAATGTATTACTCAAGGACAAGCATTGAAAATCATTGCACCGAGAAACAGTCTACTAGAGAACTATGACAGAGTTTTGAGACCTGAAGAAAGAAGATTTAGTACCACAGACAGTTTGAATGAAAGTTAGAGAATATATATATATATATATATATATATATATATATATATATATATATATATATATATATATATATATATATATATATATATATATATTGAATCAACGCTAACATAAAAATGATTTATAACAATTTTTATTCAAAAAAAAAAAGAAAAAAAAAATTTGCTGACTTCTCTATGATTTCATAATTACTATCCCAACTATCTCATTATGATTAGACAAAGGAATCTAGATATTAAGTCGCAGAGTTTTCAAAATAAGGCATTTGTTGTTGAAAAAGTATCATATTCGCTCTTTGCAATGGAGACTTTATTAGGAGGAAGTCTTCTTTTTAAAAGCTTGTTTTTCACTCCATTACTTGATTAGATAATGAGGGGCTTTTGACAGAGAATGAATAGAGACTCTTCTTCTAATTTATATCAACAAAGAAGAGTCTTAATTATAATTGCGGAAATTGTTTGTATGTGTGTTTATATATGTATTATGTACGTATTTTATGTACGTTTTTGAAATATTGTTTGTTGCTATGTTTTTCTATAACATCATTTATTCCCCCTTTGTTATATATATATATATATATATATATATATATATATATATATATATATATATATATATATATATATATATATATATATATATATATATATATATATATATATATATATATATATACAAATGTACGCGTGTGTGTGTCCCGGTCCCGGGTGAAAAATAAAAATATGCATTGATATAATGAATGGATCAATCTTCATTCCAATGAAGATGGTTTTATTCCAAACAGTTTCCGAAATGCATTGATTCAAATGTATATTCGCAGTAGTGATAATAATGCAGTAATATGACACCATTATTATACATACTTGCATAAACACATACACACACGTGTATATATATATATATATATATATATATATATATATATATATATATATATATATATATATATATATATATATATATATATATATATATATATATATATATATATATATATATATATATATATATATATATATATATATATATATATATATATATATATATATATATATATATATATATATATATATATATATATATATATATATATATATATATATATATATATATGAAGGGTAGATATCTCAGTAGGAGAAAAAGTACACTCGAACCGGTGGGCCTATCTTTCTAGCAAGTCAATAATAGACATAGTGACAAAAATTGTGACTGTTAGAACATAAGGAGGTTTCAGAGTGTGCATTTTCAGACATACAGGATGTATTTGACAACATATCCTATAATTCCTTTAAAATGGCGATAAGTGTCAAGGTAATAATAGATTTCTACTTTGTTTCCTAGATTAATTCAATGTTAAATCAAAATGTATCGTCCCTGAACTGGGTAGAGAGCGATCATCATTTTGGCCACAAGGTGTTGTCCTCAAGGAGGGGTACTTTCATTCCTATTAGTATTTTGAATTGTGATGGTTAGTAGCGTCTTATTCAAGTTGAGCGATGCCAGTTTTGAAGTACAAGGATACATGGATAATCTTGTAATAATCATTAGTGGTAAGCATCTTTGCACTATTGTGTTACTTTTGCAAAACTCTCTAAGTATAACCTTTAGTGGTGTTATGAAAAGAGCTTAGCCATATTTATTTATTTGATGATAGTTCCGTTTATCAGAAAAAGAAATATGGTCTTCGAGACCCCCACTATAAATGGGGTCACCAGAGCCCCATCCAATGAAGTCAAATACCCAGGCGTAATCTTGGATCAAAAACGCAGTTGGAGTCAGCATCCGAAGAAAGTCGTTGTTAAGGGGACAGATGGGCTGTGAACTTGCCTGACGATGCTGGACAAGACATGGGCCTTGCCATCCAAAATGACACTTTGAATGTGCCTAACACTAGTTAGACAGGTGAACGTCTATGCCTCGTGTATTTGGTGGACTAAGGTTGTACAAAACACTATTCAAAGTAAGCTACGAAAACTTCAAAAGCTTGTATAACAAGAGGTTACAGGTGAGTTGAACACCTGTCCAACCGTTATAATGGAAGAGCTGTTGGTCCTCCTGTCGTGATACTTGCTTATTAAAGGTGAGGAAATGTCATGTACAGTCAGACTGACTCTACAAAAACAAGTCATGAGAAGCAGTACTCAGGGATGTATTCAGATCCTCAAAGAGTTACCGGAGGCTTAGATAGCGTTGATAGCATCAGATTCAAGTCAATACAATGATGCTTTAATAGAAAGTACATAAAACTCTAAACGCAGCTACAAATATTGGATAATTGAAGTCCCAATTCGGCTCCGGGAACAATCTGGCAGTTCTTTAGAGGATCACGGAAAGATGACTGAGTGGTCGCTGGCATGGTTGAACCGGGCTGCTGTTTGAGCGTAACCTTGTGTTTTTCTTGTGGTAATATGTACCATTGCGGCATGCGCGCGTGAGAAAACGTTTCAAAAAGAATGCGAGAGTAAAGTTTATCATCCCAACAGAAAACCAGACATATATTGGACACTAAGCTCTTTCACTTGTAAATTAAAGCTGGTCAGGAACTGCTGGTCCGCCCTGCAACAACTAGATAACTACAAGGTAGTTACTCTTTTGTGTGTGTTGTAGGGCACAGTGTCGTATCAAGAAATGAAGAGGCCGATCACCTTGCTAGGAAAGGGTCAGAGAACGCCTTAGTATGACTAGAACCATTTTGTGGAATATCTAAAAGCCACATCAAAGCTTTGAAAAGACAATGAGAACAACAATCCATGACCAACTATTGGAAAAATGTACCTAGTCTTAGAGAGGCAAAGAAACTAATAGGAATTTCAGAAAAGTAACCCAAAGAAATTATTTTCCTGAAGAGATCTGAAATAAGACTCATAATTGGTCTATTTACGCGACACTGTCAGAATATATTCTCTTTAATTGCGAAACAATTGCCTGGAAGCAATTATCCCTAGAGGTGGAAAGAATGAATAGCATGAAATGAAAACATAGATTTGAAATAGATTACAACTGTCTACATTCTTTTTAATTATTTCTTTTTCAAAGGACATAAAATTTTATAAAAATTAAAAAAATACTTTGCTTATAAATCATTTTATCAAAGAATCTGTAAAATAAAAATATTTTCATTTATAAATTTTCATTTTTGAAATATTTATTCGTAAAAATTGAAAGGAAAGTATATAATCTCCCCCCCCCCCCGCAAAAAAAAAACCAAGGTTATTATGAATTTTTACAAAAATTTCAACAACTCAGTTTTTTTTTAGTTTTTTTTCGTTTTTTTTTTCGTTTTTTTTTTTTTTTTTTTTTTTTTTTTCATTAATTTTTTTTTTTAATTTTTTTTTTAATTTTAATTTTAATAAATAATTATAATAATTTTTATATAAAAATAATATATATATTAATATATAATAATATATATATATATATATATATATATATATATATATATATATATATATATATATATATATATATATATATATATATATATATATATATATATATATATATATATATATATATATATATATATATATATATATATATATATATATATATATATATATATATATATATATATATATATATATATATATATATATATATATATATATATATATATATATATATATATATATATATATACTATTATATATATAATCTTTGAATTTGTGTAAAATTTATATGTTAGTTATATAATTTAAATTATTTTTAACATTTCCATTTATTATTATTATTATTATTATTATTATTATTATTATTATTATTATTATTATTATTATATCATTATTATTATTATTATTATTATTATTATTATTATTATTATTATTATTTTTATTATTATTTTTATTGAAAATAGAAACCTTATAAAAGTCGTCCGCATCTTCCTTCAACTTGAATCTTTTCATTTTTTTTTTTTTGCCAATAATAATAATAATAATAATAATAATAATAATAATATTAATAATGCTCTTTAAGAGTTCGATTTTTGCTTGAGAGATTGATGATAAAGAAGGAAAACAAATTAATTGGAATTGGTGTTTTCTTTTGGAATGTTTTTTTTTCTTGTTCTTTTCTCCCGTTTCTATCTGTTTTTCTTTCACGAGGATTAATAGGTGTTTTTGTAGGAGATTTGGAAACTTTTTTCCACAAATGGTTAGAATGATAGTAATGGTTTTGAACTTTCATTTGTTACTTATGTAATTAAATATATTTTTTTCTTTCGATTTCTCTTAGCTTTTCGTCTTCGCTCTTTCTTACACATACAAACATATACTCGTATATATATAATATATATATATATATATATATATAATATATATATATATATATATATATATATATATATATATATATATATATATATATATATATATATATATATATATACAAGGGGTGGGCTGAAAAGGAACGCCTGTTCTGCTGTAAAATCTCAAACACTGCACATAAGGGGTAATGAAACAAAGACTGATAAAAAGGTCTCTCCTGTTGACAGTAAAAGTATCCTTGCTCTTCACGTAAATAAAAAATGCCTTGAAAACCTCATAATTGTTGCTTTTGGTGGTATTAGAATTTCGAGAATTTTTTTTCTTCTTCACAATTACTCCAATTATACAAAGGCCTCATCCGCTCTTGTATGGAGTACTGCTCTCATATCTGGGATGGCTCAGGTTTCACTTGTCTTTTCGATTGGCTCGATTCAGAGGTTAATTATAAACTGTTCCGCTCTTTCCGATTCACTTGACCCTTTATCTTTGCCACGTAACATTAGTACCTTGAATCATTTCTATAGGTACTACAGCTGTAAATGCTCTAGAGAGCTTTCCGCTTGTATACGTCCATCTTTACGGTGTCCTCATAGCACAAAGGGTGCATTGTCTGCTCATAAATTTTGTGTGGACATAAGCAACTCCAGGCTTGTTCGTTATGGTGCCTTCTTTCCTGCCACCTTTGTTTTTTGGAGTTCTCTTCCATCATGGGTTTTCTGCTGATTTTCATTTTAATTACTTTAAAGACCACGTCTGTGGTCACCTACGAAATATGTGTTAGGTGGCTCTCGTAGTGGGTTTTATTCTTTTATTACTTTATCATCCCTTCTTTTAATAGGGCTCTGCCAGTGAGCTGTGGTGAGATATATATATATATATATATATATATATATATATATATATATATATATATATATATATATATATAT
>SEYY01023763.1:235000-257500 GCA_009176605.1 Armadillidium nasatum
GATGATACATCTCCTAATTTCACCTATTATGTTCTACCAGATAAATATGAACTGAACCAGGTTAAGGAATTTTCCGATTTGCCAGGCCTGTCTAATTTCTGAAGGATTAAGTTGTGCGGAACAACGTCGAATGCTTTCGAGAAATCTAATAGCAGTAGTACGCATGTTTGTATGTCATTTAATATTCTGTGTATATTTTAAATAAGGAGAATTAGTGCGTCTTCTGTATTGCGATTTTTTGTGAATCCAAACTGAATTTGGGAAAGCCACTCATTCTCGTCAAAGTATTTTGCAAGTTTTTGTATGCACCAATTTCTCGAATATAATAATAATATTATTATTATCATTATTATTAATTAATTAATTAATTAAAGATTAGAATTGAAGAAGCTTATTTAGATAAAACATATACCGTACTAATAACAATGAGAGTTATCCGTATATAGTAATCGAATTTTGAGCTGAAATGGGCTTCTGGTGTGACGATTTCTTCCTATGATCCCATTTATAATATATATATATATATATATATATATATATATATATATATATATATATATATATATATATATATATATATATATATATATATATATATATATATATATTATTTTATACACTGCACCATATCATGCATAATGCAGGGTGATGTCGACTGCAGAAAGTTTTCACATTTCTGCAATCGTACGTGGAAAGAGAGAAGAACTTTTTAAAAGGGTTCCCAGCCTCTAGAACCATGCGAAGAACTATTTTATTTAACTTGACTGCGACGAAATAATCATATTTTATTGACCAGAAGTTACCTCTATCTAAACTATTTTTTTTCTTTTAATATTTAATTTTCCATTTAATTGCCGAGGGTACGTTGTATAAAAAGATGTGTTGCTTCACCACAAAATTATATTGAATTTCTGTTAATTTACTGTAAAGAAAAAAATACTGAAATATTATAACGAAAAACAAAAAAAAAAATTTTTTTTTAACTTTGGTCAACTCACGCCTAATTCTACAAATTCTGCAACCTCAGGAAGAAAATCCAACAGCCTCCCTTTCTCCTCTCTTTTCTTTTTTTTTTTTCTCTTTTCTGCTCTTCTCCTCTTCTCATGACTTCCTTATGATGTTCCAAATTTTTATTCTTCTCATCTGCTTCCAAGCACATCCACTCTCGATGGCAGTCGAATCATATATATATATATATATATATATATATATATATATATATATATATATATATATATATATATATATATATATATATATATATAATATATAATAATATATATTTTATTTTTTTATATTTAAAATATTATTTTTATATATATATATATATATATATATATATATATATATATATATATATATATATATATATATATATATATATATATATATATATATATATATATATATATATATATATATATTTTGACTAACATGGAAAGTAATATTATAATGAGTAAAGAAAATAATAGAATAAACACAGAATATAAAAGTTTACAAAAACTTGTTAAACCAATTTGTAAGTGTATATATATATATATATATATATATATATATATATATATATATATATATATATATATATATATATATATATATATATATATATATATATATATATATATATATATATATATATATATATATATATATATATATATATATATATATAGTTCGCATCTCAATGGCATTGCTCAATTCGAGATTTTCTGAGCTTGTAATGATGTCCACAGAATATCACAGATATAATGAACTCTGCTTCAGAGCTGTTTGAGTTACTAGAGGAAATATTTTGAAACTTTTTTTAAAGAAGATTTTTGTGAGCACAAGTATGTGAAAAATTTTTTTCGGGAATAAAAGCATCTCTTGTATTTGTTTGTTTTATTTTATGGTGTGAGACAATTAAAGTCTAATGGGAATGAGTCAATCTTTTTATAGGGAATTGGTGGCAGAATTCTAAAGATAAAATTCAAATTTGCCAATAATGTAAAAAAATAAAAATAAAAAAAAATAAAAATAAAAAATAAACTACAACAGCAACTTTCATTCGATTTTCACCATACAAAAACAAACGATGCAAGTCTACTGAAACTGAAACCCGTATTCCATTAGGTTTTGTGAATCTCTCTCTCTCTTTTTTTTTTTTTTTTAAGCAGAAAAAAATAT
Organism: Armadillidium nasatum; assembly: GCA_009176605.1. Taxonomy (NCBI): domain Eukaryota; kingdom Metazoa; phylum Arthropoda; class Malacostraca; order Isopoda; family Armadillidiidae; genus Armadillidium; species Armadillidium nasatum. The sequence goes on from SEYY01023763.1 coordinate 237,167, forward strand.
ATATAAAATAAAAAAAAAATAATAAATAAATAAACAAATAAATTATCTCTGCATTTTTGAAAAACGGGTGCCATAGCCTTTGTTGAAATGGCTTGAATATTTAACCATAAAATAATAGTTCTATTCTTTAAAATCCTTTGAAATGAATTTTTGATATCTGCTTCCAACAAATAAAAAAAAATCATGAATAAAATTTCGATATTTTTTCCTGTTCTTCCGACAGATTTTCATCACATATTGGAATGGGTGAATTACACCTTTTTCATATAGAACATTTAGATCATTTAGATCTAAATGATTGGCTACGGAAAAATTTTTTTGAAAAAATGGTTCAATATAAATGAATATATTGATCAGATAAGCGTAAAAAATATTATCTTCATTTTTCATTTATGACAAAAAAAAATTTGGATTTTTTTTTCTTTTGTCACAAAAATGTAGAAGCCTTTTTTATTATTATTTTTATTTTTCTCATTGTTTTAGCAGCAAATAATAAATATATATAAAAAAAATTACTTAAAAAATATAAGATCTACCTTTATCAAAATACTGTGTATGTGTTTGTGTGACTGTTCATCATGGTATGTGTGTATGCATACACGTGTATAAAATGCAATATAATTATATATACTTTGCTGGAATTTAATTGAGTTTAAAGTCAATTTTGTATTTCTGAAAAAAAAGAAGTTGAAAATTAATCCTTGACGATGAGCTCAAGAATTCCCTCCGGTGACGAAACCTAACTTAATTACATCATCCTATCAACTTACTTTTTCATTTGCTCAGATTAAGAGAGAGAGAGAGAGAGAGAGAGAGAGAGAGGAGGGAATAAAAATTAATATATATATATATATATATATATATATATATATATATATATATATATATATATATATATATATATATATATATATATATATATATATATATATATATATATATATTCATTAAGAATGAGATGATTGAGTTATCTTAGTTTAAACACAACTTGTTTAATATATATATTATTTTTGCTTGTTCAAAATCCAAATGCGTGTTAATTGGATCTGTAATATTATACACAAAAAAAATGTAAAAAGGCTTAGGTTACTTGATACTGAGAATTTATCAAGAAGAGACCAGCAAATGTGTAAAAAGTTTTATGTCAACCAACAGAAGAAGGCATGATAATGCAAGGTAATAAGGAAGTATGGAACATTGGGGGGAATTAAGTAAACCGGCAAAAGCAAAATGTGAGAATGGAATATCGAAGACTATGAGAATTTTCAATCAAGAATATAACAGCTGTATCAATTTAGATAAATTAATCTGGAGAAATGACGGAGCAAATGTGCACACTCCCTTCGACATACAAAAACTACAGGAAGCGTTTGATTATGATGAAAATCATAAAATTAGTATCATTACTAAGTAGTGATGATTCTCCTAAAAGTGGTGATTAGTAAGAATAAGGGATAAAATTAGGGTTCAAATTTTAGGCTTTGTTAAGGTATAAAGAACCATACATTTGACTTGAGAATGATGAGAGAAATGTGTGTGTGTGTGTGTGTTTTTATTATTATTATTATTATTATTATTATTATTATTATTATTATTATTATTATTATTATGAAAAGACCGACAACAACAACAAAAAAACGAGAACAAAATAACAAAATAAAAATAATATTAAGTCTGGAAATAGATGATAATAATTTAAGTGTAATTAAGAACTTTTGAACTTTTTGGATGCTAAAACGGAATATAATGAATCAGAATGGCCCTGTTGATGAGAGGATGAGAGTTGTCCAGCGTGGTTGTATGATAACCCAAATTTCTTAAGCCTTTATTGTGAAGTTATTTTGAGAGGAAACAGGCACAATCATGGAATAAAAATATGTTTGACGAAATTTTTAGTAACAATAGATATGTTATAATGATACTGTGCTCGTTTTCCATTCTAAAGAGAAATAAATTTGTTGGACGTGTTGCTGAAAGCAAAAACTTGAAGATAAATTAAGCAGAAGCAAAAGTCATGGTTGTTTGTGTTGAGGATGTACGGATTCCTTAGGGTTAATATTAATATGGAAGAAAATTTGTAGAAATATGGCAATAACTTAAAGCAGTTTGAAGTTAGGTGTTCATTTTAATTAATGTAACAAGCGATTGCAAAATTAAGGAAAAATAGATAAAATCAAGATTGCCTCTAATATGATAAATATTTGATAACAAATAGATTAGAATAGAATGAATTCTTTAGATTAGAATTGAGTGGATTTTTTAGATTAGAATTGAATGGATTCTTTAGATTTGAATTGAATGGATTCTTTAGATTAGAATTGAATGGATTCTTTAGATTAGAATTGAATGGAATTGAATGGATTCTTTAGATTAGAATTGAATGGATTCTTTAGACTAGAATTGAATGGATTCTTTAGATTAGAATTAAATGGATTCTTTAGAATAGAATTGAATGGATTCTTCATCATCTGAATAATCCAAATTAGTTTATTGAGAATAAAACATGAACTATGAATAAACCAAATGAAAGGTAGATCAAGTCAGTTGAAATGTGATCTAAAGATTACTGAAGATTCGTGAACTCTAAATAAAACAAATTCTCTAAATATTATCTAAAAAAAAATTATCTAAAATAATTTAAAAATAAATTATAAAATAAGATAAAACAAAATTAAAACAGTTTCGTTAATATATATTATATATATATATATATATATATATATATATATATATATATATATATATATATATATATATATATATATATATATATATATATATATATATATATATATATATATATAATATAGGGAAATTTAGGTAGTTTGGGAAGAGACCGAAAAATTTGATAAAATGGAAATATTTCTTGTTTGATTTTTGATTTTATTAAAAACAAAATAGAACAAATATGTAAAATACATAAATATTCAAAATATGTAAATTCACTCACAGAAATTTCATAAGTTTTACATACACCTTATATATATATATATATATATATATATATTATATATATATATATATATATATATATATATATATATATATATATATATATATATATATATATATATATATATATATGTGTGTTGTGTGTGTGTGTGTGTGTGTGCGTGCGTGCGTGCGTGCGTGTGCGTGTGCGTTTGTTTGTGCCTGTGTGTTTGTGTATTTTTCCCAAAGATATCAGATAAAAGAAGGTTGAATTTATAAAATAAAGGAAACGCTTTGATAGAAGAAATTGATTGAAAGTGAAGCTCAAAATAGTTTTTTGATTGAACTTTACAATTGAATTCAGTTTATCATTTTCCTTTTTAAACTGTTCGATACTGTAACAATAATTTACTACATTAAAAAAATCTTATTTAAAATTTTGGAATTTGTATTTTGAAATGCGCAACTGAAATAGGTCTGAGAATATTCTATTGTATTATTTGTTCAAAATAAATTCATCTATGAATAGTTACATTTTTTGAATGAATCTTAAAAAAAAATTTTCCCCGAATTGCTCTTGAAAGGTGTTGATAAAATGGCAATAATTGTGTGGTGTATAAAGTGAAACATTTTGAATGATAAATGTTGTCATCAATATTTATGAAATATGACCGTTGCGGATATAATCAAAACATCCACATCAATTATAATTACGAAGAGAAACTGCATGGAATTGTGGAGTTCTCTCCCATCTTCTGTGTTTCCTTCCTAATTTAATCTCAAATACTTTAAAACTCACTTCTTTGCTCACCTACGAAATTTGCGTTAGGTGGGAGCTTGTAGAGTTTTACTTATTCTTTTACTACTCTAACACCCCCTCCTTGAATTGGCCTCTGCTCGTAAGCGTTAGTGATGTGTAAAAAAAAAAAAAAAAAAAAAAAATTCATTATAAGTATATGAGAGTTACTGATTCTTTCCTGTGGGTGGTTCACAATCACTACATTTATATTTATTTACATTTACCAATGAACAACAATCAAATCATCTGGAAAATAGAGATTCCAACAGCTGCATCATTTTCATGTAGTATTTAAATAGTCTATTAGATAATTAATTTATTTTAATATTTTATATTATGTAAACATTTCAAATTATCTATTTTTAATTTTAAAAACTAATTATAGTCATACTAATTTTGTTATTTTCTTAAGGTTTATTCTACATTTATTACCACAATATGCATCTCTTTGCACATACTTCTCAGCTACATATATATAATGGAAAAATTTATATCATTATTTAATGCACCTTTTTCAATGTAATATATATTCATAAATTTTTATGAATTCTATTCGAATAACAACTCATGGTTTGATGCTTAAAATCACACCTTATTTTAAGAATTGTTCAATGGATATAAATGAAATCGACAATGTTGATTTACACCCCGATCAGAAATCTCATTTCTAACTGTCATTGCCATGCTTTGTTTCAATAATTAGTCTCCTTTATTCCTTTGTCGCACCATTCCTTAGTCGGAAATTGTTTTAGATAGGTTGGAATTAAGAATTAGATAGCTAAGAGTCCTGAAATGGAATTGTCTCCACTTGAAAATCATCCAGACGGAGTAAAGAATAATACCTACTCATGCATCATAGTTCACGACGACCACAAACAATACACGCACGCACGCACGCACGCACGCACACACACACACACACACACACACACACACACACACACACACACACACACACACACACACACACACACACTCACACACACATGCGCGCGCGCAGACGTGGTTATTCGCATATATATATATATATATATATATATATATATATATATATATATATATATATATATATATATATATATATATATATATATATATATATATATATATATATATATATATATATATACACTTACAAGGAAAAGAATAGACCTTGTCAGATGTCAAATCTAACTTTTTTTTTATCCGTTTAGTCCCTGAACTCTTCGTTCTCTTAGTAATATACAGAGGATATAGATTTACAGTGCATGTAACCTCTAAAGTTGGTTTTGGAATTTTTCAAGCAAAAATATTAAGATCCTCCATTGTCGCCCTGCAGGTCAACAAAGGCTTAAGTGGGCTTACGATTTGAACACATTCGAAACAAAAATCCTGCAATATGCTCATATATATATATATATATATATATATATATATATATATATATAATATATATATATATATATATATATATATATATATATATATATATATATATATATATAAAGTTCACATCTCACGGGCATTGCCCTATTCTAGGAGAGGAACTTTTCTAGGTAGTATATACCTAGGATTCCCAAGAGGAATCGAACCGGAATATTTGAAACAGGAAACAGATAGATTATTCCGGTTGTAGAAGAAAAAAATTTGATTTTTGCTACCCTGCAAAAAATTTTCATTGATTCCTTTACTGTTTGCAGTTGGTTCCGTTAATACCATTGTTTAAATTCAAGGACCAAAACTATTTCTCATATGAATATTGGTTTTAAGAACCGAAATTTTGGAGTTCCACCTGGAAATTTGTTAATGGTTCTCATAAAAAAACAATAATTATTGAAGCCATTAAGAAACTTATGCCATTGCGAGGAAAAATTTCTTATAGGAAATGTTATTTTTTTGGGTGTGTTACAAATGTCAAACGGGAAATTTTTCAACTGCAAAAATTTCCTTTCATTTGCAATGGAAATTTTCAAGTTTTCCACCAGTCCCTCTGGATCACGAGGAAATTGTAATCGGGTATTTTTTTCCTGGGTAATTCCAGTTCTAATACAAACTACCTCTGTATAAATAAAAAAAATTTCAACAGTAAGCTTTCAGATACTACTACTACTAATAATAATAATAATAATAATAATTCGATTCGAAACGTTCGGAAATTAAATTAAAATTATATTTGCTTTCCTTTATGTTTTTCATCCTTTAAGGAAATCAAATCCGTATGATTTCCTTAATATATATATATATATATATATATATATATATATATATATATATATATATATATATATATATATATATATATATATATATATATATATATATATATATATATATATATATATATATATACTTAAATGGAATAAAATAAGCTCATTTGTTTAAATTTCTTGTATTTCCATTGAATGACTTTTATATAGATTTTATCAAATTCAAATAAAATCGATACATTTTAAATATGAATAAATGATATTCTTTTTATTATAATTTTATTTCATGGATGAATAATTGATGAATATACCCTAAAGATCTCTTTACATTATATTATTTTAAATACATTTAGAATTAATGGGAGTTTTCTTTTGAATATTTTATTTCTTTCCTTCTGGGAGTTCGGAGTCGAGAGCCCGGAGTCGGGATTCCGGAGTTGAGAGTCCGGAGTCGGGAGTCGAGATTCCGGAGTCGGGAGTCTGGTGTCGAAAGTCTGGAATCGAGAGTCTGGAGTCGAGATTCCGGAGTCGAGAGTCCGGAGTCGGGATTCCGGAGTTGAGATTCCGGAGTCGATAGTCGGGAGTCGAAAGTCTGGTGTCGAGAGTCTGGAATCGAAAGTCTGGAGTCGAGATTCCGGAGTCAAGAATCCGGAGTCGGGGGTCGGGAGCCGGGAGTCGGGGATCGGTAGTCGAGAAATATTACTGGCACCTGGAGTCTGAAATCAAATAAATTTTCCCGACTTTTCAACCCTGTTTCTCATAAGTACTTTGAAATGGATTTTTTATTGTTTTATCTTTGAAGTAAAATTGGTTTATTTTAGAAGGGAAAATGGGAGAGAAATATTCCATTAAAAAACCATTAAAACATTGTTAGAATCCGCTCTCTAAATTTTAAGAATTTATTATATATTAATTGTTCTTAAAAGATAATTATGAATCTAATATATATATATATATATATATATATATATATATATATATATATATATATATATATATATATATATATATATATATATATATATATATATATATATATATATATTCGTGCAAGTACATATAATTAGCCCATTCTTAAAACTAAATGTAGAAGGAAAAATAAAATTACAAAATGAAAAATACATAAAAATATTTTAAAAATTACAAAATAAAATAAATTTATAAATAAATAAATAAACAAATAGTTAAATAAATAAACAAATATAAAATTAGCGTATAGGGAAAAGTGATATCATAAGTCGAAATTTCACTTCAAAATTACGAAATTGTCAGTATGTAAAATTCATTTAATTTATGTTTGATGTGCCAAACACAAATAAGATTTCAATAAATGGTGGTTCGACGCATGTTACAACCCAAAATTTTAATATTTATATCCTTTATTGGATGATTTAATTGAAGAGTATGAGAATTATTAGCAGAATGGTGGGGGAAGATGCAAAACTGTACCAAATTCTAAAGAAAACCACCTTTATGCTTAACAACACGAGTTGATAGACTACGAATAGTCTTACCATTACAGGCGCCATTACTGTCCAAAACAATTTTATTTATTTATCATTGATTAGCAAAATGGTGCAGTAAGTCTTCCCTTAGACTTAAAAAACTTACCAATTTTGTTATTATTAATATGAATATAATGAATTTGTAATATTTCTATTAATTTTTCATTCATTTTGGAAACCCTTTCTATCGAAAAACGTTGAGAAGTAGAAGTTCTTTATTTACAGTTAAATTAGCCTAAAAAGATTTTTGAAAATTTAACTATTAATTTTAATATCAAAAGTGAAAATTAATATTTTAAACATCACACATTGATGGCATTTATAGCACTTTATATATATATATATATATATATATATATATATATATATATATATATATATATATATATATATATATATATATATATATATATATATATATATATATATATATATATATATATATATATATATATATATATATATATATATATATTATATATATATATATATATATATATATATATATCATATTTATTTCATATTTCAAATGTATTAGTATCCCTATGTCCATTTCGGCATATTGAAATTAATTGAACATTATCCTTTAATTGGTGAAGATAATTACTTGTTCCTACTCATGTTTTATAAGAATATAAGAAATTATGCTTTTTTTTTTTTTTTTTTTTTTTTTTTTTTTTTTTTTTTTTAAATCGTCATCCAAATCAAATCAAGTATCGATCTCCTCGGAAACAAGGTAAATGGAATCGAGTTTCTTAAAGGGAGTGGAATAAAACAGAAGAAACCAGTATGTTTCAGGATTGTAAATTGAAGAAGTAAGAATTATGACTATGTTAGTTTCAGAGAATATGATAGACAAAAGATGAGAATATGTGACACTCAAGTCACGTGACAGCTCTTCAAATTAAAGTGTGAAACAGTATTAGGAGAGCGAAGCAAGAATTAAGCGGATCGGAAGATTATAGATAGTTAGTAGTAGTAGTAGTAGTAGTAGTAGGACAGTAGATTTGGTCAGTAGACTTAACTTTCTAAAGTTTACTTGTGTGTAAGAAATCATGGCAAATTTGAGATCTATAATCCATATAAGGATGTACGAATCCTTTATTCAGAAAAACGCAACTCAAGTTGTGTATAAAAGCGCTGATTGCGCTTTTGAACCCATAGCTTACTAGAAACATTAGCTTAGTACTACGTGATCTTTCCGGGAATGATAACGAGATAAGAAACTTCAAAAACATTAAGGATGAAGAATGGTTTGAGTTTCCTATTTTTGAGGAGAAATAAATACCAAAAAAAGGAAGAAGTTTAGAAATAATCTTTATTCCTCAATTACTCAAATATTGTTAAAATTTTAGTGTCACAGTAAAGGATTAAAAGAAATAAAAGAGAATATGACCAAGAATCAGAGAGATTAATTACTATTTGAACTTTCCCTTTAAAGAGGCATAGAGATTTCAGGCACAAAATTGTAAAATAGAGATTCTAAATCTTTTTGTGAATGAAGAGAACAGAAGTTAAAGCGATCAAAAAGATTGCATGACTTATTTAGGTCTTGATTGCATGACTGATTTGACTCTTCCCCTTTCGGCAAAGTTTGAATGAGCGCACACTTCCATTAAGAGAAAAAGGTAATGTTGATTGGCAAAGGCAATATATATATATATATATATATATAATATATATATATATATATATATATATATATATATATATATATATATATATATATATATATATATATATATATATATATATAAAATATTGTCTTTACATCTAATAGATATTTATTCTAAACAAATAGAATTTGTTCTATTACTCTTAAAGGAATTTTCATACAACTAAAATTAAATTTCTTATGTTGAGTTTTGTCTGTTCAGTTATATATATAATGTGTTTTTGAGTAACAAACAAACAATCCAATTCACTATTTCTTTTTTTTTAACAATAAAAACGTTTTATTGTTCCTATGACCTTTATCAAAAACAACAATAGAATTAAACCATATCAGACCGAAGTTTTATTTGAAGACATAATCTTTATTACTTCTTAACATTAAGTCCAGAATGGCTCGGTTAATGACCAACCCATTTTCTTTTTTTTTTTTTTCTTTTTTTTTTTTTTTTTTTTTTTTTTTTTTTTTTTTTTAAATACCCGAATGGCGCAAGGGTAATTGCAAAAGGAAAACTTTCTTTTCTTCCACTCTTTCTTTCTCTATTTTTTTTTTTTTTTCTCTTTCTTTAAAACTATAAAAAAAAAAAATGTAACTCTAAATGTGTTCCAATAACATTTTACGAACAAAAAGAATTCCTGTCATCGCAAACATTAGTGTAAATACAGAAGAGATCATGGGTGTTTGTGTGTGTCTGCGAAGGAATTTTGTTTTCATGAGCGTTTTTACATAGTAGATTTTCAAATAGTTTTAGACCTTACACAAAAAAGATTGTAAAACGAGATCTTGCAAAAGTTTTTAAGAGATTAACCTCTCATGATATATATATATATATATATATATATATATATATATATATATATATATATATATATATATATATATATATATATATATATATATATATATATATATATATATATATATATATATATATATATATATATATATATATATATATATATATATATATATATATATATATATATATATAGCATCACAAGCTATCTTGGAGGATTTTGCATAACGAGAAGGATTTTCATTTTGAAAATATATGAGCGAGTTTTCTTGCAAGAACTTGAAAATAATTCTTATAATTGACATCAGGTCTATTAAATTTTTAAAAGTTAGAGAAGGAGATTCTTTTGGACTAAATCTAAACTCAACTTGACCTGACCTTGAATAAACATGCTTTTGTGACGAGGAGAGTCAAAACAGAATTGTGTATCGAAGGTTACAACTTTGATTCCTAACGAGAAACATTTTTGTAGGAGTTACCCTCAATTAAGGGTAGAAATTACTATGTAAAATTGAAAAGATTTCAAACTCTGGTATGGTTTTATTAGAGTAGAAATAATCTACTCATCAATAGCGGTCGATATATATATTGTAACTATAATTTTTACAACTGCTTTTACAATCCCGTTTTTCTATTTCACGAAATAATTTATATTTCTGTAATAAATTATTTGTTATTATTAATTATTAGATACTATTTAAATATCACGTGCACCATTTCAAGTTCCTCGCCAATAACAGATAAGAAGTTGGAATTAACAGCTAATCAAAGAAGACCGATCAAATGTAATTTAAAAATGATAAAAGTCACATGACCGAATCTTTTTAAAAATCAGAATTATTTTGAAACAAAATGCAGGAGACCCATTCCATCTATTCTAAATTATTATATATATATATATATATATATATATATATATATATATATATATATATATATATATATATATATATATATATATATATAATATGCTTAGTAGTATATTCTGCATAACCAAATATTTTTTAGAAATATTATCCATATTTCTGCAGTCATTTGCGGGAAAGAACAATTTGACAGATAAAAGGAGTGTCGTTATATATTCAAACTTCACTGACCACAATATATATATATATATATATATATATATATATATATATATATATATATATATATATATATATATATATATATATATATATATATATATATATATATATATATATATATCATATATATATATATATATATATACATATATAAGATTGAGCATAGCGGTTATATACAGAGAAAGGATAGACTGTGTAGAAAGACGTATTTTCATATATTCATATATATACTATATATATATATATATATATATATATATATATATATATATATATATATATATATATATATATATATATATATATATATATATATATATATATATATATATATCATCATCATCATCATCATCATCAGAGAATCATACTTATGAGCTCAGCTCACATATTTTCATAGTGTGTGATACAAGTGAAAACAGATACTGGTTTAAAATTATTACGGTTTGAAATCCCGGCAATGCTAATAACAAAAATAACTTCAAAGTCATAGATTGCAATAAAGAAGTTTTCTATTAGGTTGTCAATACTGTTACCATTTAGTCACTCATATATCAGCATCATCATCCAACTCGATCAGATTGTGCCTCTCAGGTGCTACTCTTGAATCTTCTTAGGTCCTGTGCAAGGGTTAGCCTTGATAACTCGAGCAGCTTCAAATTTTGAGTAGGTGGCTTGCTGAGCCTGTAGCGATATATATATATATATATATATATATATATATATATATATATATATATATATATATATATATATATATATATATATATATATATATATATATATATATATATATATATATATATATATATATATATTTATTTATTTATTAGCGTGTGGGTTTAGAATCCATCTTGTAAATTGAAATTCATCTGTTAGGATTTGATCGGAATGTAACTTTTGCTTATAAAGGATGAACCGAAATACTTTGGGTGTAATTCAAAAGTGAATGAAAAATCCCTTCACAAAATCGAGGCAAAGGCTCCTTCCTTCCTTTCCAGCAGAAGCTAAATACGGGTTTTGACCCTTTTCTAATTTGAGATAATGCGCGGAAATGCACGGAATTTATGCGACTTTTTCCTCGACAAAATGAGACCCAAATTAGCTAAGAAGGTCGATAAAAGGATTTAGGAGACGCGGAGGAAAAAGAGTGGCAATCTGAAATGGAAAAGAAGGATATAAGGGATTGACGGAAAATTGAAATAAAGTTAAAAAAGAAGAAAAAGAAAAAGAAATAAAAAAATACACACACAAAAATAAATAAAATTATTTATAATATTAGATATGATTTAAAAATGTTAAATAAGTGAAAAAATATGAATAAATATAACTGAAATAAAGTTAAAGAAAAAAAGAAAAAGGAAAAAAAGTACTACACACAAAAATAAATAAAATTACTTATATATATATATTAGATATGATTTAAAAATGTTAAATAAGTGAAAAAAATATGAAGAAATATAATTGAAATAAAGTTAAAAAAAAAGAAAAACAAAAACAAGTACACACACAAAAATAAATAAAATTACTTATAATATTAGAAATGATTTAAAAATGTTAAATAAGTGAAAAAAATATGAATAAATATAATTGAAATAAAGTTAAAAAAAAAAAGAAAAAGAAAAAAAAGTACACACACAAAAATAAATAAAATTACTTATATATATTATAATTAAACTAATTTTCCTCTTTATTTATTTTTATTATATCTTTGTATTATATATATATATATATATATATATATATATATATATATATATATATATATATATATATATATATATATATATATATATATATATATATATATATATATATATATATATATATATATATATATATATATATATATATATATATATATATATATATATATATATATATATATATATATATATATATATATATATATATAGCTGTCACTCATCAATGGAATTCTTCCATAAAAGCTTTAAATGACACCACTCTCTTTAAAACGGGTTTTCCCCTTTTATAAAATACATTTTCCCTCTTTTCTTGAGAGCATAATGTTTGAAAAACACGCGCACGCAACACACACACACACTCACTCACTCACATATATATATATATATATATATATATATATATATATATATATATATATATATATATATATATATATATATATATATATATATATATATATATATATATATATATATATATATATATATATATATATATACTATATACTATCTCATTTATTTTATTTTAAATATATTTTATTGTATTTAATTTCGTAATTTGTATATATTTTAAATATTATTTGGAAACTTCTTCAACTAACTACAATGGTTCTGAGGTATTTTTAGGTTTGGTGAATTTTGATAAAGAGTCCGAGTTAAACCGACTTTGAGTATACATGTTTTGAAGAATACTTTGAATAAATTTGTTACTGGTTTTGTTTGTGCCTTATTATCTGAGTGGTTTAATGAATAAAAAAATTTATATAATATTTTTCTGATATATTAGAATAAATTGTTGTGTGTTACAGTGAGTTTGATTGCCTTGTAACGCTTATGAATAAAGCAATCATAGTAGAAGCTGAACTATGACCTAGGTCACCTTACGATAGAACAAAGAATAAAGTACAATTCCAACATCATATTTCTATATATATATATATATATATATATATATATATATATATATATATATATATATATATATATATATATATATATATATATATATATATATATATATATATATATATATATATATATATATACAGAAATGAAGGTATGAGTATAACTATAATAGTCAATTTAAAAAAATAATAAAATATTAAAGGATAATATATTGATCGGTAGAAAGTTATTTAATAAAAAACTTTACGTAAATGAAAAGACAACTACAGAGTTCGATTTTATGGTCAATTTATTTTGTAAGTTTTTATATATTAAATTATTTGGAAATTACATATTCTGTGAAAGGTTTCTCATAAATAAATAAATAAATAATAAAACTTAAAAAAAGAAAAAATTTTTTTAAGGAAATTTCCAAGAATTTAAATATCTTATAATGTAAAGAAATTTTTTATTTATGAAACTTTTTTTTCTAAAAATGATTAAAGCAAATCTTCACACACACACACACAATATATATATATATATATATATATATATATATATATATATATATATATATATATATATATATATATATATATATATATATATATATATATATATATATATATATATATATGAAGAGGTTTGTAGATAATTAGTAGTAACAATAAAAAGGATAAATATAATTATCTTACCTTTAATATTTTGCTTAACTTTTGACGGATGAAATATATGAAGGGAATCTTATGAAGAGGTAAAACGCAGTAATTAAATTTATAAATAAAGTAGTGCAGAGAACCAACGGTCTTCCTAGCTGAACTAAAGGAATGTAGCCAAACCCGAAGCAACAACACAAAGAGATGCTGGTTCTTACTACATAAGATTTAGAATAAATTAAAGCTTCAGCACTTGTAATTATTATTTTTTAGAGAAAAGATAGTAATTTTTGAATAACACAATTGTTTCAAAGAAGAACCACAGATTGAAATATATAATCAGCTTTTTAAATAAGCGTAAGAAATACACAAACTACGATTCACAAAACTAGAAACTGAACACTTACTTTTAAGCGTCACAAAGTAGAAAAAGAAAAGATAAACGCATTCGAATGGAATAGAGAAAAGGAATGTAATCACTTTATATATATATATATATATATATATATATATATATATATATATATATATATATATATATATATATATATATATATATATATATATATATATATATATATATATATATATATATATATATATATATATATATATATATACCGTATATATATATATATATATATATATATATATATATATATTTAGAATCACATGAATGTTAATAGAATTGCTTGCAGAACATTTATGGTTTCCTTTTCGAGGTCAAAAGTTCAGACTTTTGCTAAAAAATATTTTAATTCGTATATATATATATATATATATATATATATATATATATATATATATATATATATATATATATATATATATATATATATATATATATATATATATATATATATATATATATATATATATATATATATATATATATATGGGTGTGGGTGTGTGTATGCATGTATGAGTGTGTAAGAGCAGAAGAGAAAAGAACAAGAAAAGACACTAAATCATTACAATATGTTTTCTCTCTCTCTCTCTCTCTCTCTCTCTCTCTCTCTCTCTCTCTCTCTCTCTCTCTCTCTCTCTCTCTCTCTCTCTCTCTCTCTCTCTCTTTTTCTTTTTTTCTCTTTTTTCTCCTTCCCTCTATTTCTAATATTTTAGTTGAAAAGGATTTTCTATTGTTTTCCAATATCGTAACCGGTAATAATAATAGTAGTAGTAGTAATACTACTACTACTAATAATAATAATACTT
This sequence comes from Armadillidium nasatum, assembly GCA_009176605.1. Lineage (NCBI taxonomy): Eukaryota > Metazoa > Arthropoda > Malacostraca > Isopoda > Armadillidiidae > Armadillidium > Armadillidium nasatum. The sequence goes on from SEYY01023763.1 coordinate 252,606, forward strand.
CTTTGTTTAGTTTTGAAAATCCTTATATAAATTTTGCATGATCTTAATTCTGGTTTCGACAATTAAATTATCAAATATCTTTAAAACTAAAGCTTCCTTTAATAAGTACTATAAATGCTGCCTAAATTTGTTCAGAGTTGCTTCAGGTATAATGGGATTAATATTCTCCAATTCTTTTAATGCATTTAAAAAAAACACAAATCTTGATTTGGTGATGCTTATTCTGTATTGCATGTATACCATGGTTTTATGTAAACTTTCACATTAAATATACAATATTTATGTAATGTCTTCATTACATAACTGAAGTTGATGTCTTAAATACATTTTTAAAGAATAAATTGCTCGAGCCATCCACCGAGCTTGATGCATAGCCCCTGGAGGATGAATGTTTAAGTTCTGAGCCAAATCTCCACTCAAAAATATTATGCATAAGCTCAAGATAATCACTTGGTAATGACTTCTTTTATAAATTCCTTCTTAAGAAAGCTCAGCAATTTTATCAACTCGTTTTTTTTTAAATAAGTTTCCAAGAGATCTTTATCAACGAGATAATTATTTATATTAATACGTTTTCCATTTATCTTGGAATGATTTATAAAAGGGTATTTCAGGTTGTTCGTTACTTGTGGTATTTTGCATTCAAATGCTGTATATTATATATAAGTACAACGGCCCCATTGATACGACTAGTATTCGATGCAGTTGTTTCACTACAAAGAATATGAACCTTGTCTTCTATTTTCCAGTTTTTTATTGCATTCATTACCGCTCTGGCCTGTTCCTACCTGATGAGTTTAATAATTTTGAACTCTAATTAATTGCTCATTTTCAGAATACATAATAACAACTGGAAATCTTTCTTCTTTCGGGTCTTTGGTATTTAAGGAAGGTAAAGGTTTACCAACCCAGTGAAGTTTAACAAAATTTTGAATACTTTCTTGATACGCGAACTTAATTTCTTTAGCACGATTCTTTCTTAGGTTTTGCCAGGCTCGTTGAAAGGTCGATCGATTTATAGAAAACTCATCAATATCGTGTCCTAGGGCTTCTGCTGTTGCCTGAAATATAAAGCATCTCATTTGTCCAAATTGCATCTGTCTAATGCAGCCGCTAACATCGGTTTCATGATGCCTTTAGTTTCTCGTCCTCCCACACTTTCTTCTGATGCATCCTCTATGGGTTTTAAATCAAAATCTTCCTTACTGCTTTCGGTGAACTAGAGATCGTCGTATCTGTGTCATCTACTCCGGAGGATTGGAAAGCAGATATGATAAATGAAGTTGCTTGATTTTCTTCTCTTCCTTTCTTTTATCTTGCTCTTCCCTTTTTAATTAAAAGATTTTTGCCAATATCACCTAATCAACCTGTCCGTCCAGGTTCCCTCTGTCAAAGCAAGAAAATCTTATCTTCTATTTTAATCATTTGAAGAGCATTTGCATGGGCTATATCAAAGAAGTTATTTAAGTTATTTTCAAATTTTTTTTTTTTCACTTTGTTTAAAGGTCTTTGAAGATATTTTTTTTTTTTTTTTTTTTTTGCCTTTTTTTTTGTCTTTTTTTTGTAGGTTTCCCAAGGTAGGATGTAAGTTCAACAAATGTTTTACGCTGTACGCGTATTGGGAAAAGATCTAGACGGAATCCTTGCTTTTTTTTTCCCCCAAAATATTTCACATTCACTCACAACTAAATTCGCGCTTTCACTGAGAGTAAAAGCCTAACATCGCATATTAAAAAATAAAACGGATAATACTTTTCGATTAGATGGTAGTTTAGCTCCAGTTATTTAGTGGTTCGCACGTTCAACTAAAAACGAAGCGTTTATTATCATCACTTCGCAGTTTATGAGACAATTAAAAATAATCTGTAGTCACGGAATCTAACTTATCCTGCAAATATAACTGACAAAAAGATATTAATGATGAACGCTAGCATAGTACAGAAATATGAGTAAGCAAAAATATGAACTGGCAACACAAGTCGGCATGGGTTGACAACCTCCAGTAATATTAAAATTAAAGAATACTGTTTTAGATCTAAGAAATCAAAAACAATATTTATTCGTCCAAATATTTTGATATCAAAAAATAAGCGTCAACTTTATATATATATATATATATATATATATATATATATATATATATATATATATATATATATATATATATATATATATATATATATATATATATATATATATATATATATATATATATATATATATATATATATATATATATATATATATATATATATATTATATATATATATATATATATATATATATATATATATATATATATATATATATATATATATATATATATATATATATATATATATATATATATATATATATATATATATATATATATATATATACCTTTTTTTTTTTTTTTTACCTTCTCACCCCCTGACCACCCCATGTTGAGGCGGCCACACTTCGCTAATGAAGCTTCCTGCCGCAGTCGGTCTCGTCCAGAGATCCTTCAAAGAAGTGATGCCCCAGAAGAGTTTGGGGCGAGAGTTGGAAGGACAGCGTAATAGAAAGTGTTTCACGGTCTCCGGGGCCATTCCGCATCTAGTACAGGTGGGAGATGCTGCCTGGTTTATTTTGAATTCGTGTTTGTAATGTTGTAGGTTTGGGTGGTGCCCGCATCTCAATCTTGCAAGTGAGGTTTGTAAGTGTGTATATATATATTATATATATATATATATATATATATATATATATATATATATATATATATTATATATATATATATATATATATATATATATATATATATATATATATATATATATATATATATATATATATATATATATATATATATATATATATATATATATATATATATATATATATATATATATATATAATATATATATATATATATATATATATATATATATATATATATATATATATATATATATATATATATATATATATATAAAGTTTGCCCAATTTTTTTTATTTAAGATTACTATTTATGGAAGTTTTTATATAGATAGGCTAAAAAAATTGCTAAATCTAAAACTTTTTCCTTTTTATCACTTCTCTTCCCAAGGAATGAACTATGCAACGTTTTTTTTATATCTCACCCACATTTTCATTATATATAATATATATATATATATATATATATATATATATATATATATATATATATATATATATATATATATATATATATATATATATATATATATATATATATGTGTGTGTGTTTGTGTGTGTGTGTGTGTGTAGCGTGAGTGTGTATGCTTTATAAGTGTGTTTGACCCTTTGTGCTTGCTTTGGTTATATATTTATTTTCGGAATATATATATATATATATATATATATATATATATATATATATATATATATATATATATATATATATATATATATATATATATATATATATATATATATATATATATATATATATATATATAAATCACTTTCTGTCGTAGTGATTGTGAAGTGGGTCTTGAAAATTATCAGAGCCTAACCAATTATTATTATTACTACTATTATTATTGTATCTTTATTTGAGAAAATTTCTTGCTTGATTTGAAAATTTGAAATACAAAATCATTTTTTTATATTTAAATATTTTAAAAATAGTAAACATCAATAAAAAATATTATTATTAATAATAATAAATATCTTTAGATTTTTTTTTAATTTCTCCTAATTATTAACATTTACTGATCCTCACATTTAATTTTTTAATGCTAATATTTTTATTACACACTAAGAAAAAGATATACATGTTTAGACATTCTTAATTTAAAAAGTAAATAGAATATTTATTTCTCAGCAATTCACCCTAAGAAAAAAAAAAAAATTGTCATCACAATAGCTGGTTTAAATTGCTCGTTAAAGAGAAGCTATAAGAAAAAGAAAACTCGTAAAACGACCTAATAAACATGTTTTATTCTTGAAATTATGGAAGACTAAGCTTCTTTGCCTATTTTTTTCGCGCCATTTTTAAGTTTCTTTTTTTTTTTTTGGCGCCATTTTTAAAGTTTTATTTTTTTGCGGTATTTTTCCCTTCTGAGAATAATGAACACTGGTTTTTTATCGTTGTTTTTCTTTAATAAAGAAATTTATTACAATTTTTATCTCTCTTTTTCTTTCTTATCGGATGTTATTAACGAATCTAGAAAGATAAAAAAGGAAGATATCTTGTAATTAAAAAAGTTGGGGGGGGGGAAATGATAGTTTCTTTCAAGAGAGTAGTTATTATTTCATTTCTTTTAATATTAATGAGTAATATATATATATATATATATATATATATATATATATATATATATATATATATATATATATATATATATATATATATATATATATATATATATATATATATATATATATATATATATATATATATATATATATATATATTGAGAGATGAGTTTTTTAAAATAATATATAATATATTATAGTGGTAGGTTTGCTACTTTAGTAAAATAACATTCTTGGTACCATTCGGATGATCGCTAGTGTAAACTGAAACCTAAAAAAGTTTAGTAAAGTGACCAGTGTAAGAGGATTTTGGGACAAGGAAATGAAGTTGTGAAATAGTGCAGTAATTTTATACTGTCCTTGTTACATTCTGTAAAGGTCTAATTTAAGAATCCTGTACAGACAGATAAGTATAAGTTATGGGCACTATTATGTGATAAAATTATTATTATTATTATCAGTTGATTAACGTAATTATAGACGTGAGGGAAGGGACGAATACAATCCTACTAATCAACATTGTAGGATCCAACAGTGCTTATCTCGAAAAGAAGGCGTTCCAATGATAAAATATTTCGAATGATTCCGACGACATTGAACACGGTGTCTGAACACCCTGTAGAAGAACTGTTCCGAAGGCATCGATG
>SEYY01023763.1:260000-270000 GCA_009176605.1 Armadillidium nasatum
TATATATATATATATATATATTATATAATATATAGATATATATATAGATACCGTGTTCATATATATAAAACAATATTAAAGCCGTGATCGTCACAATCAACTTAAAGCAAATAATTACTCACTGCTAACACAGTATCATCAGAGATATATATAATATATAATATATATATATATATATATATATATATATATATATATTATATATATATATATATATATATATATATATATATATATATATATATATATATATATATATTGACCCAAACCTATTGTCAAATTAACTTTAGCAGTGGTTGCTGTTAATTTTTATCAGCTTTCTTATGGCTTCATACTTGTATCGCAAAAATAAGTAATTGTTATTAATTTGTCAATTTACATCTATCTTTTTAAATTTATTTATTTTCTTGGTCCGCATTTTAGCACTCCCTCCTTGAATAGGGCTCTGCCCGTAAGCGGTGGTGATGTGTAAATAAAAAAAAATAAAAAAAAATTTGCAAACTTTCGCACTCTTGAGTTCGTCTTAAAAAAAATAAAAAAATAAAAAAAGTAAAAAATTCACCAGGCTTATATTAACCGCGTAAATGATAATAAAATAATAAAAAAAATTGTAACGAAAGAATCTAAAAAGAAGCAAAGATTTATTAGTCTCAGGCTTTTTATGATGCTGTGGAAATAGAAAAAGTGTAACAAAAAAGTTGGCAAGAAACATTTAAGATTCAAGATTTGGCTAAAATGTTTAATGCAAAATGTTTCCCTTCAGAAGAATTTATTATTTAATATAATCCAGTAACTTTTGGCAATAAAATTATACGCTCTCTTTGAATAGGGATGGATTTTGAATAGCTCGCTTGAGATAATTTATTGGGTAACTGGGGAATGATATATGCTATTGTTTACTTGCTTCCTGATGAATTTTTTTTTTTTTTTTTTTTTTTTTTTATTATTTTTTTATTTTTTATTTTTTTTTAGTAGGGCAGAGGCCTATTAAAATTCCACCAGAGTTAGGGTGAAAGTCGGTCGGGAACCTGGTCAAATTAAAGGACGACATGACCTGATACATGGTATTCGAAGGTGTATAAGTCATAGGAAGTTAGGAAAATGAATTAAGGAAGTGTGTTCCAGACTTTACCATTAGAGTACATGTAAGATTGAGCAAAGCGGTTAAGTCTGGGTCAGAGAGTTGGATAGAGAAAGGATGAGATTGTGTAGAAAGACGAGTCCCACGATACCTTCTCAATGGAGGAGGTATGCGACGAGAGAGTTCAGTTTCTACCTATATATATATAATATATATTATATATTATATATATATATATATATATATATATATATATATATATATATATATATATATATATATATATATATATATATTAACTGCAGTTGGAAGGAACTTCTTTCACAGAGAAGAGGAGTAATGAAGGATGGATTTATCAACATTGGAGTGGATAGGTGATGAAGTAATAGAGAGAAGGTCATTAATAAAAAAGTATAAAAAGAGTTGGAAATAATACAGATCCCTGAGGAACACCACTACTAATAGAGTTAAAGGAAGAACTGTGGCCTTCTACAACAGCTGCTATAGACCGTCCAGAAACAAGATCAGAGACAAGAATAGATTCCAAAAGAGGGAAGTTTGGAAATCAAAGTTTTGTGCCAGACTCTTATCAAAGGCTTTCGATATGTTTATAGAGCCACAATAAAAGATTTACCGAAACACCGAAGATATATATATATATATATATATATATATATATATATATATATAATATATATATATATATATATATATATATATATATATATATATATATATATATATATATATATATATATATATATATATATATATATATATATATTATATATATATATATATATATATATATATATATATATATATATATATAATATATATATAAAATATATACATGTGTGTGTGTGTGTGTGTTTAATTAATAATAATAATTTACTTTAAACAACAACAACAATTACTAATAACAATAAATATTAATAATAATAATAATAACAATAATAATAATAATAATAATAATATCATCAACTCGTGTACCATTTCGTGTTCCTTTGTCCAACTAATTTTGTAAGTAAAAAGAAAGTCAGAATCTTCTCTTGAGAACCCAAATTTCGATCAAGGTTAACGCAGGGACTCATTCCCTTATTAAAATAAGCCCTTTAAAAGGAAAGCTTTACGAGAGATTTCATTGCGGAATAAAGGCAATTAATTGTAAAAGATTGCAAGGAAGGGATTAAATGGAAGTCAGGAATAGCTCTTAATTAAAGGCCAATAGGGAAATTATATCTTGGAATTTATTTAAAATATGTGACTTAATTCGACTTAATTTTTATAAGTAGTTTATATATATATATATATATATATATATATATATATATATATATATATATATATATATATATATATATATATATATATATATATATATATATATATATATATATATATATATATATATATATATATATATATATATATATATATATATATATATATATATATATATATATATATATATATATATATATATATATATATATATATATATACATTCTATGTATCTGGACATGTCGGCCTCCATCGACCAGGATAGTTTTTTTTTTTTCCAACTCCGGTTGAATTTGGTAGGCCTCCAGGCCTTTCGCCCACAGGAGTATATATATATATATATATATATATATATATATATATATATATATATATATATATATATATATATATATATATATATATATATATATATATATATATATATAATATATATAGTATATATATATATATAGATATATTAAAAGAACTTTCTTATGGAAATTTTTATTAACTTATTTTTAAATTGCACAGTATTATATAAAATATTCATATAATATATATATATATATATATATATATATATATATATATATATATATATATATATATATATATATATATATATATATATATATATATATATATATATATATATATATATAGTGATGTATTTGTCATCCACATAGCATCGACATTAAATTTGACATCCGCATCCGCAGTTTATGATTTTGCAATATCATCATCCGCAATTACTACATGCGGATGTATAAAATTTTGAAAGTTATTAATTTGTTGTCTAATGTTTGATTAAATTTTTTAGATAGCATGAATAAGGAAATAATTCTTTTTCATGTATAATCTTCCTTTCCTCCTCTTATTTGCTCTAATGGTTTTGTTGTTAACACTCCAACTGAATATATATATATATATATATATATATATATATATATATATATATATATATATATATATATATATATATATATATATATATATATATATATATATATATATATATATATATATATATATATATATAAAAATATTATATAATAAAATATATATATATATATATATATATATATATATATATATATATATATATATATATATATATATATATATATATATATATGAACGTAAACATTCGCATCCCTATCCGCGGATGTGAAAAAATATACATCCGCGGATATTAAAAATTTGATATCCGGTATATATATATATATATATATATATATATATATATATATATATATATATATATATATATATATATATATATATATATATATATATATATATATAACTTTTAAAGTCAGATGTAAAAGAAAGAATTAAAATTTAATTTAAAATTTATATTTTAAAAAAAAAAAAAAAAAAAAAAAAAAAAAAAACACACACACAACGCATATATATATATATATATATATATATATATATATATATATATATATATATATATATATATATTATATATATATATATATATATATATATATATATATATATATATATATATATATATATATATATATATATATATATATATATATATATATATATATATATATATATATATATATATATATATATATATATATATATATATATATATATATTATATATATGTGTGTGTAATTCGATCTACATCTAGTATGTAATCAGTTAAAGCCAGAAGGGGAAGGAAAAAGAAGTAGAAGAGTGGTAGGAATGGAGAAAGAAACTCTAAAAAAAAAGTTATTGAAATGAACGACTGAAAGAGTAGGAAAGTTACTCAATAAGTTATTTAAGGATTATATTTTGAGGAGAGAGAGAGATTAAGCTTTTTGGTTCGACGTTAACAGTAAATACTTAATAAGTAAGAAAAGAAAATCTATTAATAATTTGTGAAAACAAGCACTTAAATCTGAGATGGGGAGCTGGGTGGGGGGTCAATTTTTTCTCTTATGTTTAAATACAAAATTTTAAAAAAATTGGAAATATTATATTTTAGCGAGAGGAAAGCTGCCCTTCACTATGTAGTCAACTCAAAGGAACTTTTTTTTTGGTTTTTGTTTTTGAGAGCAAACCTCACCAACAAAGGGCATATGACGTCCTTCCTTGGAAGGCAGACAAAATACTCTCAATTAGAGCTCGTGATGCTCTTTACTGGATCTAAATTTCAAAATTCTCTTATTTTAGCAGCAAAGGACTGCAAAACTTCGTAATGTATTTTATTTTTGGTGAATATGTCGACAAATTTAACTACCGACACCATCATGCAAATATAAGAGTAATGATGAAACAAAACTTTCTCACCTTTCTCACCATACTCCTGTAGGTGCTAGAACCTGTCAGCTGTCTCGAACGAAATTCCTCCATCGCCCACGATCTCCCGCGCCGTCGTCGATCAAAAGGTTCCAAAGAGTTCCGAGGCAAGACATGAGTTTCTTGAGCAAGGCAATCAGTTGGTGGCTTGCTAGGCCAATCCCAACCCAGTCGAGACTGCTAACAATATTAATATTAATAATTATATATATATATATAATATATAATAATATATATATATATATATATATATATATATATATATATATATATATATATATATATATATATATATATTATATATTATAGTGTGTGTGTATTTGTGTTTATAGATTTTATATTTCATGCAGAGGCTTCATTTAATGTATTCTATACTCCTATTGAAATATAGAGTGGATATTGCCCTTGAGAGAGTAGTTTCCAGCTTGCGAGGAATATTACATAAATCTGATATCTTGAGATTGTGTAAACCTCAAAAGTCTAAGCTGTAAAAATTGAATTTTATATAATGCATAAATAATAATAATAATAATAATAATAAAATAATAATAACTATAATAATAATATATATAATTATAATAATGATGATAATAATAATAAAATAGTAATAATAAAAAATAATAATAATAATAAAAAATAATACTAATAATAATAATTTATTATAATGATAAATAATACTAATAATAATAGTTTTATTTTTTTTTTACTTTTTATTTATATATTTGCTTTTTTATTAATTTATTTATTTTTTACTTTTATTTTATTATTTTTAGTGGAAACAAAAACTGGTGTTAAAAAAATTGCATCGTATATATTTAGAAGAATTTTTTTCCCCCTTTGAACAAAAGCGTAATTCATTTGCACGTCTTACACTCTGTCAAAGTGTCCGTTAAGTCTCGTTGATAAAAATATTTTTAAAATTTTCTTAAAAATTTCTATTGCCTTTTTTTCTTCTTTTTTTTTTATTTTTTATTTTATTATTATTTATTATTTTATTTTTTTAGCATCTGTTTGAAAATAAAATCTGACCTTTAAAAATTTGATTTTTTCCTCTCTCTCTCTCTCTCTCTCTCTCTCTATATATATATATATATATATATATATATATATATATATATATATATATATATATATATATATATATATATATATATATATATATATATATATATATATATATATATATATATATATATATATATATATATATATATATATATATATATATACACGATTCGTTCTGGAATTTAAATCCTTTTAAAAGAATTGAATCATAAAGCTCTTGTTGTCACCCATAAATCTCCTCCCCAAAAGGTCGCAAGTATGACATGTTTGGCCATACTTTTCTTGGCATTGTTTCAAATGTCATTTAAGTTTATTGCTTCTCTTGAGACTCTTTCTTTTCTCAGAAAATTTTATTTTAAAAGGATCATGAAAAAATAAATAAAAAATAAAATCCATTTATATATATATATATATATATATATATATATATATATATATATATATATATATTATATATATATATATATATATATATATATATATATATATATATATATATATATATATATATATATATATATATATATATATATATATATATATATATATATAATATATATTATATTGGCAGAAAATTGAGGTGGGATCAGTTGTGTTGTATGTTTGTAAAGTTAAAAATATCTTAAATAGGCATTAATTCTACACTTCAAAAATTGTCCTAACGAATCGTTGGGACAAGTGGCAAAAATGTCACAACAAATTTTTTCTGTTATTTTCTTAGAAAATAAATCGGTGAAGCGACTTTTTTTTGTTTAACATGCCTTTTCTCTATTGAAAATTTTACAGTGACATTTTTGCCACTTGTCCCAACGATTCGTTAGGTCAATTTTTATAGTGTATGTATTTGCGTAGCAGATATATTACTGAGTCTCCTGCAAAAGGGGGACCGTTCACCTTACAGTGGGTTCCCCCTATTTCCTCTCCTTCCTATGGAAATCGAAATTAATTATTAATTAAAACTTAAAATTTTTAAGAGCAATATTTTATTATTAAAATTTAATATTGAAATACTTTTCTAACTAACTTATAGGAAAAAATATAAATGGGAAATAAATTAACATATAACCGAACATTTATTCATATCTAGCACTGATCTAGACTAGTGATTTTGTCTAGTGCCGGTATTTAAAAACGCTTCTTGAGATCTTCTTTTTAAGCACCCACTGAAAAACATTCCATAAACGCAAATTCGTATTTATAAACATACATCGGTGTTCCCTTTGTTCTCGCAAGACTTTGAAGTCTCGACAAAATTTTTCCTTCAAAGTATTTCTGAACTAATTTCGTGGCTTGAATTTTATTTAATTGTTGTTATAACGAATTGTGAATGATTTTGCTGAATATAATGTAAAATATACCTTAAAATATTCTTATATTATATAAGCATATTGTATTTTATCTAAAATTCTAAATGGAGCTATACAGATTTTGTTTCCAATTATAAATGTTTCCCCAATTTTACATGCTCTATCAAGGTTTAATCTCGGCTGATAAAAAATATAATTGCAGGGGTAACTTGTGATTTCTATTTATATTATATTCTGAATTTTTCCTAAAAATCTCTCATTATATATATATATATATATATATATATATATATATATATATATATATATATATATATATATATATATATATATATATATATATATATATATATATATATATATATATATATATATATATATATATATATATATATATATATATATATATATATATATAGGGATGGAGCGATACCAAAATTTTTACCGATACCGATTAAAAATTCCCCGATACCGATACCTAAAAATATGCCGATACTTGCCGATACTACTACCGATACTTTACTCTTGTCCAAAAATTTTACCGATACCGATACTGTAATTGCCGATACTGATACCCAAAAATATGCCGATACTGCCGATACCGATACTTCACTCCATCCCAAATATATATATATATATATATATATATATATATATATATATATATATATATATATATATATATTATATATATATATATATATATATATATATATATATATATATATATATATATATATATATATATATATATATATATATTGAATGAAGGTTACCTGCATAGTTAGGAACTATTATCCAAGGATTATATAACGTTAAAATAAAGCTGTTCGTGAAGAATTAATTACAAAGGGTCTTAGAGATGCAGAATTAATAATAATAATAAATAATAATAATAATAATGGGTTGTCATAGTGTAATTTTCATCATTTTCAGCAGATCTAATCATTTATATATATATATATATATATATATATATATATATATATATATATATATATATATATATATATATATATATATATATATATATATATATATATATATATATATATATATTACCCTGAATAATATTTTCAACGAAATTTGAAGATTTTTAATTATCTCAATAAAAAAAAATAATAAATAAATAAGTAAATAAATTTTTGGTAGTGGAAGAAATAAAATTAAATTGAATTGTGGCTTAATGCGAGACATTACACATTTCTCATTGTCTATTTAATGTATAACAAATATTGTCATCTTTCATTTCAGTACAATATCAAGAAAAGAGAAGAACAGCAACCGGAAGAGCCTCCTATGCCGGACAATCCTCTTATGAGGAAGAAGAAGACACCGGAGGAGTTAGCAGCAGAAGCTGAAGCCGAAGATCAGGATGAATTCACTAGTGAGTTTTATTTTTTTTGCCGTTGATAGGATTTTAGAGATATTACTGATCTGATTATATCTCTATTCCTCTAATCTTATCTCTGTTTGCCAGTATGGTCTTCAAATAAAACGTTCTACTCGTGATCTTCTTTCCCTTCTCTCTGACTCTTGGTCCTCCGCTCTTCGGCTTTTCGTGAATCTTTTTCTGTTGTGCTGAACATATCGAAAGTTTTCGATAGAGTCTGGTACAAAGCTTTGATTTCCAAACTTCCCTCTTTCGGAATCTATCCTTCTCTCTTCTTTCCTTTATTGTCGTTTTATAGCAGCTGTTGTAGACGGCCACCGTTCATTCTTGAAATTTATTAAAAGTGGTGTACCTCAAGGATCTGTTCTATCCCCAACACTTTTTCTGCTTATCATTAATGACTTTCTCTCTGTTACTTCATCTCCTATCAACTCCTTTGCCGATTACTCCAATCTTCATTACTATTTTCAATTTGAAAGGCGCCCCTCCTAACAGCAGCTAATAGACGCAATTAGGGTAAGTAGTATTGGAGCAACTGACCTCTGATCTATTTCGTGTTTCATATTGGGGCAGAGAAAACATGGTTGTTTTCAATGCTCAAAAACTCAATTCCTCCATCTCTCTACTCTACACTACCTTTCACACAACTATATGTTCTTCGAAAACACAACTCAGTGTTTGCATAATAATATATATCTGTAGCTCAAAAACGTACACATAAGGATGGTACACTCTCCAGCTATGTAGAACAACGTATGTAATATAGGATATGTAGAAGAAAGTTAAATAAAAATGTCAGTGGGATTTGGTTTATTGCGAAAAAAGAACATCCTAAGAATTACATTTTATTATTACAAGCATTTTAAAGGGAATGCTCGAAATGTTGACCTGTTACAGCAAAATACTCCTCACATCGTCGTACTATGAACTACCAAACATGCTTTGATTCTGAGAGTGTTCCTTATAATATCTTGGTGTATACAGTGATAAAGAACGTTGACTGTTAGAGCTGGTGTTGCATATACAAGTTTTCGTAAATGGTCCTAAAAAACTAGCACAAAGGATTGCAATCTGGTGAGTGTGCAGCCGCGTAAACAATACATATCTGCAACTCCATAGGTTTCGTTTCGATAAGTATCGTCAAAATACTGTGTATATACCACACTAAAGTGTAGTGGAGCAGCATCATGCATAAATGTTGTATCGAATGATCTGATACTAGTGCTACACGAAATTTGGTGTCAGATTTATTCGGTTGTTTTTCTCGTCCAAAATGTTCAAGACGGAATTGCTGGTCGTCTTACACAAAGGTATACAGTAATGCGTTATATCACATGTTGCCTTGTTGGTTTGTATCTATGGGTAATATTCAATTAGAGCTATCCAAAATAGTTTAATTGCATACATTAACATTCTAGAATTGAAACGAATTTCCAGTCTCAGTAACTTTTGAACTGTTCAATTTGGGACCATTGTACATAGATACTTTTTTTTCATAGTTAGGGTCTGTACAATCACTGGGCCAACCTTTATACATTTTCTTCATCCAATCCCAGTAAGTGTTTTCATTATTAAGTTTTA
>SEYY01023763.1:275000-296993 GCA_009176605.1 Armadillidium nasatum
TATAATTATTATATTTATTACTATATTATTATACTAAAATATTAAAATAATTATTAATATTATTTGTTAATATGATAATTATTATTATTTAGTATTATTATTATTATTACTATTATTATTTCTGTAATTAATATAATTATTTTTATTTATTATTATTATTATTTTATTATTTTATATTATTATCATAATAATTAATTATATACACACTGTAATTATCTGTGATAAATAGTTAAAAACATTTATCATAACTTTTTTTTTTTTTTTTTAACGTTTGTGGAAAATAAATAATAGATATTTTTTTATTCTAAAATTATTATAATTGGTATTATTATTATTACTTTTTTACATTATTATCATTATTTTTTTTTACATTATTATTATTATTATCTTTATTTTTTTCGTAGTAGTAGTATTCCAAAAGTTCGTTTAAATTATTCTATTTATTATTATTATATTATTATTATTATTATTATTATTATTATTATTATTTTATTTATTTATTATTATTTTATTGCTATTATTTATTATTATAAATTAAAAATATATGAAATCGCTCATGATATATGCATGAAAATTATTATTATTATTACCATTGAAAGTTGTAGTAGTTTTAATATTATTATTACTATTATTTTACTACAGATGTTTATATAAAGATAAATTAAAATTAGATTTAATACAAACTTTTTCAGAAAGTTTTTTCCAATTTAAATGTTGTAATATTTATTTTCAATTACATACTTTGAAATTGATCCAATCCCGATGGCACACGTAAAATTATTAAATTATATATATATATATATATATATATATATATATATATATATATATATATATATATATATATATATATATATATATATATATATATATATATATATATATATATATAAATGTTAATTGGATGTATTTTTTTCATTTTCAAATATAAATTTTTTACTTAAGTAAATAGTTTTTATATCTGAAAAATTAGTAATTTTTTTTTATTTATTTATTAGTTTTAATAATAATAATAATTAAAATAATTGCATACAGGTATCAGTAATAATAGTAATAAAATAATGATAATGATAATATTACTAATAATATAATAATAATAATAATAATAAAAATAATAAAAATAATTTTAATAATAATAATAATAATAATAATAATAATAATAATAATAACCACGTTTCTTAATTGTATTTAAGTCAATAAATCAATTAAAATTATTCGTTTAAAATGACAACCTTAAATTATTATTAAAATCTCATTAATTTAAAATTTTAATTAAAAAATTTAATTGATTAATTTTAATTTAATTTAATTAATTTTAATTAATTATTTGAAATATGTTTTTTTCCCGATTCTTAGTCATTTATTTCCATAAATAATAAATATAAAAATTTGTCATTTAAAATTAAAATGTCCTTGACAAACGACCTAAGAAATATTTGTATTTAAAGAATTACATTTTTTATCATTCGATCAAACCTTATCAATTTTATTACATTCTTCAATGGAATTACAAGAACAGTTTAATTATTACTATTAAATCTTAAAAAATATACCAATAACGAATGAAGAATGAGGAATATATCATTTAAAAAAAAAAATAATGCCTTTATTAAATAAAAATACATAATATATCTTCAATGAAAAAATTAATGCTCACCATGCCTTTATTAAAAAAAATGCCTAAATTCATTTAATAAAAATGCCTAATATATCTTTAATGCAACAAAAATAATGCACAGTATGCCTTTATTGAAAAAAAAATACCTAAATTCATTTAATAAAAATACCTAATACATCTTTATTTTAAAAACTAATGCTTATTATACCTTTATTGAAAAAAAATGCTAAAAATGCCTTTATTGAAAAAATGCATAAATTCATTTAATAAAAATACCAAATAAATCTTCAATGAAAAAATTAATGCTCAGTATGCCTTTATTGAAAAAAAATGCCTAAATTCATTTAATAAAAATGGCTAATAAATCTTTATTGAAACAAAAATAATGCTCAGTATGCCTTTATTGAAAAAAATAATGCTAAATATGCTTTTATTGAAAAAATGCATAAATTCATTTAATAAAAATACCTAATATATCTTTATTGAAAAAACTAATGCTTAATTTGCTTTTATTGAAAAAATGTCTAAATTCATTTAAGGAAAAAAACCTGATAAATCTTAATTTTAAAAACTAATGCTTATTATATCGTTATTGAAAAAAATAATGCTAAATATGCCTTTATTGAAAATATGCATACATTCATTTAATAAAAATACCTATTATATCTTTATCGAAAAAATACTAATACTTAATATGCATTGAAAAGTAATATATTTTTATTGAAAATATGCATTGTATTCCTTTTTTTATCTTCTTAAAACTAGAAAAAAGGTAAAAACCAAAAAACTTTTTACTAATGCCCACTGTGTCTATTTAGACACGTAAAACATGACCTCATAAAATATTTAAAAAATAATATATTTTAAATTTTTTTTTGGTTTTGGTACGAATGGTTATTCTAAGGAATGATTCTTCTAGCTATTTATTTCAATGTTTTCCTCAAAAAAATTTTTTTTTTCGTTTCTACACGCAATAATTTCAGTAGTAAAATTTTTGATGAGCGTGAGTGCTGACATGCATTGACTTGTAAGTGTTTTTTGGGGTACTTGTATGTTTGGATAAGTTATTTTTTATTTTTTTTACTTATTAGTAATTGTACTGTACGCTGAAAATGCGAAAACGAATATTTTATTAGTGAAATAAATTTTATAGGGTGTTATTTTTCCGCGTGTCTTTTTAGACACAGTGGGAAGTAACGTTAACAAATTTTTGAATTATTTTTGATTCAGAAACTTTCGATTTCATCTTTACTTGCTATTGTAGCTGAAATATATATATATATATATATATATATATATATATATATATATATATATATATATATATATATATATATATATATATATATATATATATATATATATATATATATATATTGCGGATACGGATATAGAGTTTTCGAAAGTGCGCATGCGGATGTTGAATTTTCGCAATTGCGGATACGAATGTTAATTTTGATGAAGATGCTCTGCGGATGCGGATGCCATCACTAATATATATATATATATATATATATATATATATATATATATATATATATATATATATATATATATATATATATATATATATATATATATATATATATATATATATATATATTATATATATATATATATATAATATATATATATATTATATATACATATATATAATTTTCAGCAAAATATGGTTTCTAAAAAACTTGATATTATAAGAGGTACAGAGAAAATCTTTAATATACTAGAAAATGATGAGCAAGCTAAATTTGTAAGTACTGAGATTTATGCGGCAGATCTTGAAATTGTTCTCAATCCACCTCAGGATGGTGGGGACTCTGATAGAGACGACGCCAACAGTGATGCAGAGGAATTCCCCACAATGTTAGAGACCTTGGGAAGGGAGTTTCATCTCAAACAGCAGAGCTAAGAGCAATAAGAAAAAGACTTACAATAGAATTTATGGATCAAACATGCAGAGAATCTATAAAATATGCTTCTCAAAAAACAAGACCAACAATTTACACTTTCAATCGATGAATTGTACATTTATTTCGGAATTCTTTTGCTGTCTCGGTTACAACAAACTTCCCTTTAGAAGAATGTACTGGGAAAGACGTCCCGATTCAAACAACAATTTGGTTAATAATTCTATAAAGTAGAAATAAATTTGAAAAAATTCACCAATTTCTACATTTCAATGATAATATGACCATTGATCCTAACGACAAAGTGTACAAAATTTGACCCCTCATAGAACCACAAATTTTTTAATTTCATCGAGCCCTCTTGGCAGTAAATTTTCTTTAGACGAAGCTATGGAGCCATATTATGGGCATCATTCCATGAAGCAATTTATTAGAGGAAAACCTATTAGATTTGGGTTCAAATTCTGGTGCCTAACTACACCAGAAGGATACATAATCAAGTTTCATCCATATACAGGAGGAGGGGACAAGATACCTGGAAAGACAGTAGGGTCTTCTGTGACAGAGAAGCTGTGCTTAGGATGCGTTCCTGAATTGTCGTTCATATATATGGACAATTATTTTACATCACTTTCATTGATGGACACCCTTGCAACTAACAAATTGTTTTGCATTGGAACAATCCGAAGTTACAAAATTGAGAATTCTCCTTTGAAGGACTTGAAAAAGACATGTCGGGGCACCTGGTAGAAGGAAAAAAATCTATTTACTCTTGTTCGATGGAATGACAACAGTCAAGTAACCATGGTTACAAACTCAAAAAAAAGAGGCATCTTTGAAATTGGTAGTTGCAAACGTTGGAGCAAAGGAGAGAAAAAACAAGCAGTCATTCCTCAACCAAATATCGTAAAACTGTATAATAAAAACATGGGAGGGGTGGATCTGTTCGAAAAAATGCGAGCATTGTACCGAATTAGAATATGATAAAAAAATGGTATTGGCCTTATTGCCTAAATGGTAGTGTTGTCAATTTGTGGATGCTATACCGTAATATTGAAAGCATTCCTCTTCTTGAATTTACTAGACAGAATAGACAAGCGTAGGAGATGTGCAATCTATAGAATATCCGTACAATATCGTTGCACAAAATGCAATGTAGGTCTTCATGCATATGAATGCTTTGTTAAATATATATATATATATATATATATATATATATATATATATATATATATATATATATATATATATATATATATATATATATATATATATATATATATATATATATATATATATATATATATATATATATATATATATATATATATATATATATAATAATATAATAATATAATAATATATTTAGCAAAAAGTATCATTATCTAAATTTTCGAGTTCTTGTTAACGCTAATGCCCACTGTGTCTAAAAAGACACGGCCTAAAAATCTGTGAAAGAGACGGAATTTTTAAAAAATTCTTGGAAATTGACATTTCTAGGACTAAAATAGACTATATATCCAAATTTTAAAAAAAAACTTCCAACTGGGTTAATTCTCGACATTTAATTATTTTTTTTAACTTCTCCACTTTATTATTTTAATCTGGATAGGAATTTCCCCAGTGGGGTCGTCTCAACCTTGTGAAATTTAATTCTTTAAAAACTCAACTTTTAGAAATCTCCCTCTCAAAGACATCTAACTTTTCTATTTCTTTCGATGGTTCTCCCATCTCTCCTGTTGACAATATACATTAACATTCTTGGGCTACACATAAACAAAAAAGTTTTTGGAATCCTCATATCACAATGGTTGCTAGGGCGGCTTCAAAGAAGCTGAGAGTTCTGTTTAAACTGCGAGAATTTTTTTCTTCCTCGCAGTTACTCCAATTATACAAGGGTCTCATCCGCCCTTGTATGGAGTACTGCTCTCATATCTGGGGTGGCTCAGGTTTCACCCGTCTTTTGGATAAGGTTGAGTCAAAGGCTAAAAGACTTATAAACTGTTCCGCTCTTTCTAATTCACTTGACTCTTTATCTTTGCGACGGGACATTGGTGCCTTGTCTCTTTTCTATAGGTACTACAGCGGCAAATGCTGAGGGAACTGTCTACCCGTATACCTACACCTTTACGTCGTCCTCGTAGCACAAGGGGTGAATCGTTTGCACATTAATTTTGCGTGGACATAGGCAACTACAGGCTTGGCCGCTGTGGTGCCTCCTTCTTTCCTGCCACATCTGTTCTGTGGAACTCTCTCCCATCTTCTGTGTTTCCTGCTGAATTTAATCTTAAATTCTTTAAAGCCTGCGTCTGCGCCCACCTAAGAAATTTGCGTTAGGTGGGTTATGCAGGGGTCGTTTTTATTTATTTATTTTTTTTTTTAAAACTCTTTTTACCTTATTTTTATTCTTCTGACCCCCTCCTTGAATAGGGCTTTGCCCGTGAGTGGTGGTGATGTGTAAATATATATAATATATATATATATATATATATATATATATATATATATATATATATATATATATATATATATATATATATATATATATTTATTTATTTATTGTAACTTCTTCCAAAGACTTTTCTGCTCTCTCTGAGCTTAACACTAAGAAGGGGTACGGTCCTGACGGTAACCCTCCTGTGGTTCTCAAAACTATATATATATATATATATATATATATATATATATATATATATATATATATATATATATATATATATATATATATATATATATATATATATATATATATATATATATATATATATATATATATATATATATATATATATATATATATATATATATATATATATATATATATATATATATATATATATATATATATATATATATATATATATATATATATATATATATATATATATATATATAGAGAGAGAGAGAGAGAGAGAGAGAGAGAGAGAGAGAGAGAGAGAGAGAGAGAGAGAGAGAGAGAGAGAGAGAGAGAGAGAGAGAGAGAGAGAGAGAGAGAGAGAGAGAGAGAGAGAGAGAGAAGAGAGAGAGAGAGAGAGAGAGAGAGAGAGAGAGAGAGAGAGAGAGAGAGAGAGAGAGAGAGAGAGAGAGAGAGAGAGAGAGAGAGAGAGAGAGAGAGAGAGAGAGAGAGAGAGAGAGAGAGAGAGAGAGAGAGAGAGAGAGAGAGAGAGAGAGAGAGAGAGAGAGAGAGAGAGAGAGAGAGAGAGAGAGAGAGAGAGAGAGAGAGAGAGAGAGAGAGAGAGAGAGAGAGAGAGAGAGAGAGAGAGAGAGAGAGAGAGAGAGAGAGAGAGAGAGAGAGAGAGAGAGAGAGAGAGAGAGAGAGAGAGAGAGAGAGAGAGAGAGAGAGAGAGAGAGAGAGAGAGAGAGAGAGAGAGAGAGAGAGAGAGAGAGAGAGAGAGAGAGAGAGAGAGAGATTTTTACCAATATCAAACTTGTATGCTTGGTCGATACAACAAAATTGCCATTATGAAGTACTGGTAGTAAAATAACGGTGCCAGGTATTGAGACCAGTGTTGTTATGTTACAACATTTGGTATCAGTATTGGCTTGGTATCCGTAATTTTTACTGATAACGGTACAGAATTTGTCCGATGTCCAGTTACCGATAGTAAATAATTTACCGATTCCAAGTTCCGATAGCTGTCCTTGACCCCATCCTACATCTTAGTACAATCATAACTTATTTTTGTAAGTTTTAAATACGCATGTATTTTTTTCAACATTTAATTTTTTTAATTGCTTTTCTGAAATATTAAGTTCTGTTTTTTGATTTTTTTCCCTTTTTTTATTGCAGAATTTGTACTTTATGTGATGATCGTGATCTCTCTTTCTTTTGTACTTATATTCCACTTCAGTCCTCGTTATGGAACGCGTAATGTTGTTATTTATATCGCTATTTGTTCTTTCATCGGTGGATTCTCCGTTTTGGGATGCAAAGCTTTGGGTCTCGCAATAAAGGTTAGTATTAATGGAAAACGCTTTATATATATATATATATATATATATATATATATATATATATATATATATATATATATATATATATATATATATATATATATATATATATATATATATATATATATATATATATATATGCGAGCAGAAATTTCAGCCCACCTAATGCATTTTACTTTAAATAACATTAAATATTTTTTTATGTGCTATATTTGAAAAACATTTCTGTCTTACGATGTACTATATTACTTATTAAAAAATATGCTGTTTGAAAGGTCATTTCATTGAGGTCATTTTATGGGTGTTAAACTTAATTTTTCAATCGTCTGCAAGGGTGGAAATATAAAGTGAAAAAACGAAAAGAGAGAAAGGAAAAAATGAAATTCGTATTTCAACAAAGAAAAGGTGGTAATAAAAAAAAAATTTTTTTAAAGCAATTTAAGTGTTTCTTACCATCATGTTATAACTGCTTCTATCTGGTTTCTCGTGGACTTTACCATCGTAACTATAAATTTTTTTTTAGGAAACTTCTTCCACTCTTAGATCGTCGCCTTTAGGTAGCATAGTAACGCAGGAACAAGAATTCTTCCCTCAACCCTTCAATTTAGATCGTCCCATAGATAATCATGTCAGGACTGCGTAATGGCAACTGCATAACCAAAGTAACATAATTTATTAAGAAATTTTCTTTGTCAAAAAAATTTTTTTTTCCTTTTTTTTCCTTTTATTTCTTCCTTTTCCATTCCTATTTTTATAAGCGTTAATTGCCCTAAAGTGGCCTCAGCTTAACGGCAATGAAGTGACCTTTCAAACTGCATATTCTTTTACATCATAAAATAGTTATTCAAAGTGAAATGCACTGGGTGCGGTAATTTTTATTTTCTAGCTAGTGCATATATATATATATATATATATATATATATATATATATATATATATATATATATATATATATATATATATATATATATATATATACCGAGGATTTGTTCCTGGGGAACCTTATACGTATTATAAACCAAAATGCCAACAACGTAGGAAGCAACATAATGCAAAGCAAGTTCTAAGTTTTAATAATTATTATAACTAGATGTTTCTAATTAAAATAAAATCCATCATCAATATTATCTGTAACAAGATCAAAAGAATAATTAATAACAAGATACAAAATGGATGACAAAAAAAAAAGTCTTTAAAATTATTAATGATATAGAGAGAAAAAAAAATAAGCTAAATTGTATGCACAGGTTATAAATAACAAATGGTAAATTTGAAATAAACATAGTTGGTATATGCAGAAGTTGAGTTAGTTGATTATGCATGATATACACATACATAAAATATAGGGGAAGGGTTAATAGATTAGGAGGGGGGACAGATGAGGTTGCTGAATTTAATTGATGGGTAAGACGTTTGATATAAAGGGATTCAAGGATTTTCCTGTCGGAATCGGAAGGGTTATAGGATAGAATGCTGAAGTCGGATGCACGGAATGGATGGGACATTGTGATTGCTTATGAATGAGTGTTCAGGAGATGAAGTGGGAAGATGAGAATGGAATAACATGCCGAGATGCTTGAAAATACATAGTTGTCTCTGTAGGCCGGTTTAGCTTATGTAGTAGGAATTACATCCTGCGCACTTGAAAATGTAAACCACGGATAATCTGAGCACCTGGGGGGGGGAGTATGTCTTTATACGAAAAGAAGGATTGGATAGAGAAGGACTTGATGCCTATGAGATGGGGATTTAATTGAGGGAAGTGACGAAGTAGAAGATGACGAATTTCTTTAAGTAGTGGAGATAGGGTGCCGAGATATGGAATATTAAGATATATGTCAAGTTTTGGAATAGTCGGGATAGATATCTTAGCTCCAAATTAGAGCACATTCTTTCTTCTTCTCCTTTCTCCGAAATCATCAATTTAGGTGATTTCAACGTTCACCACTGCCAATGGCTTTCATCTAGTTCTCATGATCCACCTGGTGAACTCGCCTACCAATTTTCTATCCAGAACAACCTTGAGCAGTTGGTGCATCTCCCTAATCGTATACTTGACCGCTTTGGCGATGAACCCAACATACTTGACCTTTGCCTAACTTCTTATCCTTCTCTTTACACTATTAAAATCTTTCCTCCTCTGTGTCCATCCGATCACCTTCTTATCTCTGTATCTTGTCCTGTTTCTTCAAGTTTTCCGCAAGACGGCCCCAGACTTCTGCGAGGAGACGTTTCTGGCATTTTGTTGCCACTAACTGGTCTAACTTGCGGTTGAACTTCTCTGATTTTCCATGGAATGATTACCGTGAGGTTCCCTCGGAGTGTGCAGAGTGCATAACCGAGGTGATTCTCTCTGGCATGGAGGCGTACATTCCATATTCTTTCCCTTCTACTAAACCTATCAAACCTTGGTTTAACTCTGCTTGTTCTCGTGCAATCCGCAGCAGGGATGTTGCCTTCAGAGATTACCGTCATCAAATCCAGAAGCTCACACAACTTATATTTCATCCCGGAATCCTGTAAAATCTATCCTTCGTAACACTAAAAACTCTTTTCTCCGTAAAAAATGTAATAATCTTTCTGGTTCCTCTTCTTCCCGTTCTTTCCGGTATTTTGCAAAAAATGTAAACTCTAACTTTGCTTCCTACTCTTTCCCTCCTCTAGTATCTTCTGACGGTTCAACTGCCGTTTTGTATCTATCTAAAGCTGAACTTTTCTCACAAACCTTTGCCTCTAATTCAACCTTACACGGTTCCAGAGCTGTTCCTACTCCTTCAACCCCCCTCCAACTCATTTATGCCTAAAATTGTAATTTCTTCTAAAGACATTTCTGCTCTCTCTGAGCTTAACGCTAAGAAGGCGTACATTCCTTACGGTATCCCTACTGTGGTTCTCAAAACTTGTGCTTCTGAGCTTGCGCCCTGCCTTGGTAAACTATTTCGTCTGTCTTTCTACTTCAGCCTTCTCTTCTTTCTGGAAAAATGTGCGCTCATTCAGCCTGTGCCAAAGAAGGAGGACCCCTCTCAACCCTCTAACTACCATCCAATTTCTTTAACTTCCGTTCTTTCTAAAGTTTTCGAATCTATCCTTAACAGGAAAATTTGGAAACATCAATTCTCCTAATCTTATTTCTGATCGCTATAGGGACCGACCGTGGCTAGAATTTTGCCGGGGCCGGATTCTGGCCGGGGTTGCCTAAAATTTGTAAAGAGGTCAAAAGCACTGAAATTATAGGTTAAGAAAATTATATATAAATTTAATTGAGGTTTATTTAATTATAAGGAAGGAGTAGAATAGTCAACATTCACTTAAATTAATGATTATATGCATTTTCTCCCGAAAAAAAATTAGAAAATTACAGATTTTGTATAATAAAAGTTTTTAAAAAATACAAAAAAAAAATAAAAAAATTTTTTTTTTATTCATAATAGGGATTCAACAGGCTTACCTAGGTAAGACTCTAAGGTAAAGTTGGAAAAAATGTAAGATAAATTTATCAATATAACCTGTATTTATACATATCATTGTTATTTTATTGCTGTGTATCAAATTTGTATCAATTAGCTACATTATTTCAAAATTATTATTTTGTTTATACTTTCAGTCAATATATTTAAAAGATCAGCTTCATCAGTATAGGAGTACTTTACAATGTTTTAGGATAGGCTCGAAATAGCTAAATGTAACATCTGTAGTCAGAAAATTAGAAGAGGACCTCCGGGTGCCACAAGTTAAAAATTTTCAACCAAACCTTTATGGGGCATCTAAAACCAAAACACAAAGATCAACATTCACTAGCAGAAAAGGAGCGGTCAAAAGAAAAAGGAAATATTGAAAAAACAAGAAAAAAATCTTATATTTTGTTTTAATTTTTTTTTATTATTTGACTGATTGAGGTGAAATTTTCAGGATATATACATTTTTTCCCGAAGTTCTGAGTTGATTTCGAGCATTTTTCTGTCTATAAATAGTGGTTTGAAAGTTATTTGGACCCAAGTTGAAAAAAAATGAATAGCGGGGTCAAACCATGTACACATGAGCTGAAAATTTAACTGAATAATCTTAGCCCCAATATCTTGCATTAGTGGGAACAAATTTTTTATATCACGTCTAGAAAAAAAGTTATAAACACTTGAAAATAAAATTTGCAAAAATAGCACCTTTCCAGAGAAAAAAATATTTAAAAAATAGCTACCTATTAATTTCTTTATTTTTGGATATTGTTTAGAAGAGGGACAGGGAAACAACTTTTATTTAGTGAATTATTAAATGCTATTTGTTTGAGGCGAGATACAGTCTCTCAAACTTTGGAAATTTTTGAAATTTGGTCAAAAATGATCCTTTTTGAGAAGCTATATCTCGAATCCAACGAATCGCATCGAATAAAGTGTAGTGAGGAATTTGTAGCCCCATCCCTCCTCTATACACCTACAAAAAATAAGAAATGTTATTGTTGTAGTTTTTTTATAAAGTTTTTTTGTTCGAAAAGGTGTTTTTTTTCGATAGTTGGTCTGTTTTTGGCTTATAACATTTTTCCTATAACTCTGGGAACAAAAGTCTGTTAAAAGCTTTTGTATCTCATACAATTCTAAATATACAGTCCAAATTTCAGGTCATTCCAAAAACTGGTTTGGCTTCAATTCATTTATTTGAAAAAGGGTCAAAAAAAAAAAAAAAAAAAAAAAAAAAAAAAAATAAATATAAAATATATATATTATATATATATATATATATATATATATTATATATATATTATATATATATATATATATATATATATATATATATATATATATATATATATATATATATATATATATATATATATATATATATATATATATAATATATTTTCCTAGTGTAAAGTAAAATTTTAGAATTGTTAGAGATAGTGAAAGTTTCACAGAAAGTGATTGTTAATATGAAACATGGAAATTTTGTCATATTCAATCCCCAAAATAATTTACTTTGATGGTTTTAATCATCATTATTAGATTCAAAGTCAAATCCTTGGAAACTTATTAAAGCAAGCTTGAGCAGAAAAGAAAAAGTCATTTTTATTGTACTTTGCCACTTTAGTGAAGGATTTATATTTCAGCCAGAGTTAGGTTTCTGTCCAGCTTAAGACTAATAAAAATAAGATTGCATCACCAATCTGTTATTTCGACGATTTTCCTTTTGTTTTTGATATTGAGTGATAATCTGCTATTGAAATCATGATAGAAGGATCATTTTATCATTTGGACGATTGTTCTCGTTAAAACTTTGATTGACGAAGTAATCTTTGTTTGATAAATTTGTTTAACTTTTATTTATAGGAGACTTTAGGAGGCAAGAACGAGTTTAATAATTGGATTACATGGTTTTCTGTGGTCAGTCTCATCGTCTGCATATGTACTCAAATGAATTATTTAAATAAGGTATGTATAAACATCATCAGGTCACTTATTAAAACTTGTATGTAGTTTTTATTTACTAACTACTACTACCACCACCACCAATACTACTACTACTACTACTACTACTACTACTACTACTACTAATAATAATAATAATAATAATAATAATAAATACATACTTGAAAATATATATTTATCGAATGCCTGTAATTATAACAGAGATCTCAGATGGAAAATTTTTCATCTTTTGTAAGTGAGTTTAATGTAAAGGTACAACTATTTACATTCTTTTCCTCGTCGCTTAGAGATTATGCCTTGTAAGATGTACTTAATTTTGATCAAAATATCTTTTAATACTGAAAATATAGTTATGGGTTTCTATTCATTAATTTGCTACATAATATTTTCTTTTTATCTTCCTTTTTTTCTACTTTTTTTATTTTGCCTTTTTTGTTTGAATTTATATTTACCCATTTGAAATAAGACAAAAGAATTTTTTATATATCTTTTTCCATTTATTTATTTTAAAGTATTAAATTAATTGGATTTATTTTTTCTCAGGCTTTGGATATCTTTAATACCTCAGTAGTGACTCCCATTTATTATGTATTTTTTACTACTTGTGTGATCCTTGCCTCGGCAGTATTATTTAAGGAATGGCAAGGAATGTCTGCGAAGGATATTATAGGAGTTGTGTCAGGCTTCCTAACTGTCGTAGTTGCAATCTTCCTTCTACATGCATTCAAGTAAGATTATCTTCATTTTTTTTATTTTATCTTTCAAATTAAATTTTGTCATAGAATTGTTTTATGTAAATTAAGATTCTTAAAGGAAAAAATTTGACGAAATATTTTAATCCAACTAAGTTAAGTTTTTAATTAAGTTTTTTTCTTTTAATACTTGTGTTTTTTTTTTTGAAGAACGGGTTAAATTTTATTAGTCTTAAAATTTCTTTAACATATTTGTCGAAGTTTCTCCGAAGAAAATGTAACATTTCTCTTCAAATTACTTGATTTGTAATTTTAGTCTTTGCAAGATTACAAGAAGTTTATGTAGTTTTTTTCTCACTTAAAATTTCTGTCGAAGTTTGTCATTCTTTGTTACAACTCTTAAAATAAATATCTGATGGATTTTTTAAAGTATTTAAATGAATATGTTAGGTTTAGATGATTTGAAATTCGAAGAAATTCACTTGAATTGCCATATACATATTTACAGTCAGTTTCGATGTTAAAAATAAAAAATAAAAAAAAGAATAATTATTTTGAAAATTAATTTACAATATTATACTTGTACTGTAGTAAAAATACTTAAAAACGTTTCAGTAGGTATAGGTTTATTATGTTAAACTCTGTATATTTTAAATTATATGAAAATTATGTAAATTCAGAGACATTTGGATGAAGCTCCTTGTGTAGATCTGTCCTTTTCCATCCCTCCCAAGTCAACACTTTTACATATAATTAATCACACATATTGGTCATATGGTTACCTTTTTCTTCTGTAATGTACCCCCAACTTGTCCATCTTGCTAGTCACACAATCTTCATTCAGTTGACATCTTGGAGGAGGAACATCCTAGGACCTCTAGAAATAAGTTCTTCCCTGCATGACGTACTGTTTCCAATGGACACCGCCATTCTTATATTCCATTAGAATTCTCGTTATTCTGGTCCAACATATTTTCGCCTTCTAAGGGACTTAAATTTACTGTATAAGGTGTAAGTCACCCTAATTGAAAATCTCTTTCGTTTCATTAAGGAATCTTAATTGATGCTGGTCCCCAACCCAGTACTGCTGCTTCATAAAATGCATTGACAACTTTACATATTAGCAATTATGTGTTTATTAAACAACTTAATTTGATGATGTTCTTTATATTTGGTGGATAAGGTTGTAACTTTTTAGAAGGCTTTTCAACGTCAGATGTTCATATAGTTTTACATCTCCATAATTAAAAATTCAAGACCAGTGGAAAACTAAAATCAATTTTGACTAAATATTTGCTAAAATTACCATTTTTTTTATGCCATTATGATATAAAATTACTTTTTCAAAATAATAATAAGTAAATTGTAGCATATATTCGCCTAACAGGTTTTAATAGCATGTAATTTGCATATAGCAGAAGGTAATATTAAAAGAAAGAATCTAATATGCCCAAACTTGCCCCCCCAAACAGGGCCGAATACTGCATAGAAAAAAATCGGCATTGTAGAAATTCGTGACATATTTATCCCCCGATTCTCAGTGAAACCAAAGAAGCAGTGTAGAGGAAGATATTCAACAGATTGATCAACTTTCATGGGTCACTTCCCACACAGTTTTGTTACATTTCTTTAATAGGTACTACAGTGGCTTTTGCATTCGAGAGAGTTGACTTTGTAAATTTTTTCTTCTTTCTGCGTAGCACTCGTTGTTACAGACATGGTATGGTATATTTAAATATTCAAAGGAAATTCATGATTCAGAACTTGTCCCTTGTAGAGCATTCTTTTTATGTCGAGAAATCCATAAGCCTCTTTTTCATTCTTATTACGAGCTTCTTTCTAAGTGATAATTGTTAATTAAATATCTCTCTTATTCTTTCTTAAAGGGATTGCTTTTGTGACGTGATTTTTATAAATTCATTTTTGATGTGGGGATTATATATATATATATATATATATATATATATATATATATATATATATATATATATATATATATATATATATATATATATATATATATATATATATATATATATATATATATATATATATATAGGATCGACATTTCAGGGTGACAAGGTTAGCAACCTGACCCCTTTTATTACATTGCTTGGATCAACTTGAGAACCTAAACTATAAACTAATGAGGCCAGATGGAAGATGCTTAGTCCCAATGAAAGGGCAAATGCTCTATGTTGGAATGTGATACTCGAAGACTAGTATTGAAACTACTGAGTCTAAAAACTGACTTTTAGAGAACTCGAGGATAAATGATTTTGAAGTCGGAAGAAAGAAATGAAGATGCTGGTCTCACTGACACGGTCATGACCCATCCTTTTAGAGGATATATATATATATATATATATATATATATATATATATATATATATATATATATATATATATATTATATATATATATATATATATATATATATATATATATATATAATATATATATATATAGTTAGGGATGGAGCGATACCAAATTTTTACTGATGCCAAGACTTTTAACTTGACCGATACCAATTCTGAATTTTTAAGAATATATATATATATAATATATATATATATATATATATATATATATATATATATATATATATATATATATATATATATATATATATATATATATATATATATATATATATATATATATATATATATATACGGTGTATCTACATCCGATCCCAGTAAGACTCTAGAGGCCTGTCAGCTGGGCCAGCACTCGTCTCCATCTAGATCTGTCGAAAATAATTCCACCTTCCGCCAACTGTTTCACCGTAGGCAGCTGATGTCTCCTCAGTGAATCACAAAATGACTACATCCTTCTCTTCCTTGGTCTTGGGTTTTCCTCTCGGTCTTCTTCTCCGTAGCGTTCACTCTTACCTTCCTCTTTCCTTCCTCCACGCGTGCAGAGAAATTTTGAAGTAGTTTAGGAACACTCAATCACATAGAAGCTTGTTTAGAAAGAGAAATAATGTTTTAATTCCAAAAAAGATCACAAGAAAAAGAAATAAAAAAAATATTAAGGACAGTCGAAGGTTTAAGTTGTGTGTTTTCGAAGATGTCATTTCTGTTGGGAAGATTATGTAGAGTGGAAAGATGGAAGAACTTTGTTTTAGAAGTATTGAAAGCAACCATGTTTTCTGTGCATCATACAAATGCATGGGGTAGAAATTCGGTAGATATCTGAGGTTAGTTGCTTCAAGGCCATCTTCATATCGTCAATTGCTGCTGAGTAGGACGTCTTTCAAAATGAAAGGAGTAATGAAGGCTTTAGTTATCAGCATAGGTGATGAAGTAGTTGAGAGACGGTCATTAATGAAAATTAGAAAAAGAGTTGGGATAGGATAAATACCTGAAGAACACTATCTTTAATAGACTTAACGATGAACAGTGGCTGTCTATAGCCTTACTATAGAATAACTGAAAATAAATCAGAGAGAAGGATTGATACCGAAAGAAGGACGTTCAGAAATCAAAACTTTCGAAATGTCCTGCGCCATAGCAAAAGATTCGTCCAGTTGCCGAAGTGCATTATATATATATATATATATATATATATATATATATATATTATATATATATATATATATATATATATATATATATATATATATATATATATATATATATATATATATATATATATATATATATATATATAGTATTTTGGTTAATTTTTTTTTTTTTTTTTTTCAGTCTTTTAATGTGAGCCATCTTTAGTTTCTTCTTGTATTTTACTTCTTCCTCCTCCTCTCTTATCTTTTCTTGCTAATTTATTTTTTGTGTACTGGTTTTTTTTTCTCCTTTAATTGGCAACTTTTGATTATGATACAAAATATATTTGAACTCTTTCATCAACAGCTTTGTTGATCGTATTTAGCTTCTCATTCACAAAAAAAAATGAAATGTATTTTTGTTATAGGATATATATATATATATATATATATATATATATATATATATATATATATAATATATATATATATATATATATAATATATATATATATATATAATTAGTGATGGATCGGATGTCATATTTTCCAATTTGCGGATGCGGATGCGGATGTTGAATTTTGGAGAAGTGCGGATGCGGATGCGGATGAAGATGTGAATTTTCGAAAGTGCGGATGCGGATGCGGATGCAGATGTTGAATTTTCGAAAGTGCGGATGCGGATGATGGATTTTGAATTTTCGAAAAGTTCGGATGCGGATGCGGATGCGGATTAATTTTTATGAGGATGCGGATGCGGATGCGGATGCGGATGCGGATGCGGATAATGTATATAATTATATATATATATATATATATATATATATATATATATATATATATATATATATATATATATATATATATATATATATATATATATATTTCACTATCACCTTTCCCACTTTCGTGAGGTGGTGCCCGCCACAATTCCCTTACAAACATAACTATTCTTACCTTTCAACGCTTTCACCACCTCCCTCCATCTCTGTCTCTACAAATCTTCTACCCTCGTCTAAACTCAAATTCCTTCCATCAAAATCACTCTCACTCCATCCATCCATCCCACTTCTACCTTCCCCTCCCCTACCCTTCCCCCTATCTACATCGGATCTACGTACCTTGCCAATCATTCTGTTCTCTTTCATTCTTCACATATGTCCAAACCATTTTAGCACATCCTCCTCCTCTCTATCAATTACACTCCTTCTTCCATTTACACATCTCCCTTATTCTTTCATTTCTAATCCTATCAATCCTTCTCAATTTATATATCACTCTCAAATCTTTCATCTCAAAGACATTGAAACTTTTTCTCGACCGAGCACTTATCGTCTATGTTTCACACACATACAATACAGAAGGTGAACACATACATTCAAACATTCTTATCTTTATTTCTTTCGAAATTTTTTCTTTCTTCCATACTTTTCTTAGGCCCCCCAATACTTTCATTCCTTCTACCACTCTGTTCTTTATTCCTTTTTCCGTCCCACCCTTACCTTCCACCCAACATTACTAGATATTTGAATTCATTCACCTCCTCAAGTTTCCATTCTCACACTTCTACAAACCAATTCCTCCCTCCACATTTCCTCATCCCCACCTCCAATCCTCATAACTTTATTCTTCACTGGATTGAATTTCTAATCTCGTGTTTGCACATTTCCCTTCAAACTCTCTCACAAGTATTCTCATCTTTTCTCCAAGATTCTGCCACCAACACATGCCGCATCATCTGCAAAAAGTAAAACATTCACTTCACATTCACCCTCCATATTTCTCAACGTAAAACTCTTCCCTTCTCTCTCCATTTTTCTATGTAAACCATTCATCAATAGATTAAATAACATGGAGATATTACAAACTCCCTGTCTCAATCCCACTCCTATGCTAAACCAATCCGATAAGTTCCATCTTCACCCTCACTCTTGAATCTACAATTCGCATATATATATATATATATATATATATATATATATATATATATATATATATATATATATATATATATATATAATATATATATATATATATATATATATATATATATATATATTAGTGATGGATCGGATGTCATATTTTCTAATTTGCGGATGCGGATGCGGATGCGGATGTCGAATTTTGGAGAGGTGCGGATGCGGATGCGGATGCGGATGTTGAATTTTTGAAAGTGCGGATGCGGATGCGGATGCGGATGTTGAATTTCGAAAGTGCGGATGCGGATGTTGAATTTTCGAAAATGCGGATGCGGATGCGGATGCGGATGTTGATTTTTGTGCGGATGTTCCGCATCCGCGCATGCGGATGCGGATGCCATCACTAATATATATATATATATATATATATATATATATATATATATATATATATATATATATATATATATATATATATATATATATATATATATATATATATATATATATATATATATAAAATCATGGTATCATCAGTGGCCCTATATTGTTGGAGATTTCATGGCTAATGATGGCGATATATTTGTTGATTTTATACTAATACACATTTCATACAAATAATTTTGGTCATTGCTAATTTTCTTAACGATATCTTTGGGGATTTTTCAAGGTTGCTGTTTACAAGTTCAAAATCAACTATCTCCAACTTATTTATATCTTCTTCAATTTTTTGGCCCTGATGTTTGACCATCAGTTGTCTCGAATATGTGTCTGAAAGGAAGTTCATTTGCATGTCAGAGGCAAATTAACTCTGTATCGGTCTTTCCAGATATATTTCAGTCAATCTTAAAACTCCACTAACTCTTCCAGTGTTAACTATAGTTCCATCGCGAAGAATAACTTTAATGAAAATGTCGCATTTTGAATCATTTAAGAAAGTTATTATTTCATCAGTAATTTATCGGGCCTTGACAGAATCTGGTGTAACATGAATCATGTAAATTTCATCTGGTATCATCAGTGGCCCTATAGCTTATATTTCCGCTTTCCTCTATTTCCAGTGTCTCTTCTTCCATTACATCAAA
The DNA here is from genome assembly GCA_009176605.1 of Armadillidium nasatum. Taxonomy (NCBI): domain Eukaryota; kingdom Metazoa; phylum Arthropoda; class Malacostraca; order Isopoda; family Armadillidiidae; genus Armadillidium; species Armadillidium nasatum. Next base: position 295,100 of record SEYY01023763.1, read on the forward strand.
GTTTAATCCTGTGTTGGTTGAAGGGCCACAAATTTCTACAGCTTGGGTACTGTTACTGCTGCTGCTACAACCCCTATCCCTGCCGGGACTTACAATAGATTCAACATTTAACCTTTCTAATTTTTTTTGCGTCCATTTTCTTGCACCTGTTAATGCTTTATCAATTGTTCCAAGTTGATTTTTCCTTTGTTTTTGACTTACAAAGGATTTCCATTCAATAATAGGAATTCCAATTTTGCATCTGCAATGACTTCTTCCCAGTTTTTTACCATAACAATTGTATGTGCTAATGTCAAACATTTTATCGTATGATTTTACTTCACTTTCAAACTCATCATTTTGTCTGTTTTGTGGGATCTTATTTAGGTTTGAAGCTGATTCTGTAAGTCTTTCAACTTTTATATATATTCCATCAAGTGTTATGGTTGGAAAGGAAAACTATCTCCTGATATATTTCACGTCCCTTGAAGCAATTCTGTAACCATATTTAGCAGTTACCGAATCTTTCTAGGGTACTTGCTCTCTATTCATAACAAATAAATAATACTGTGCATATCATAGTTTTGACAAATTTAAAAAAATGTATGTTTTGACCCACATAATATAAATATATATATATATATATATATATATATATATATATATATATATATATATATATATATATATATATAATATATATATATATATATATATATATATATATAATATATAATATCACAACGGACAAATATTCCCAAAGACAAAAATAAATAAAATATATATATAAATTAAATTGAAAAAGAGAAGCGATTTAATTTTCACCCACCGTTGGTTTTAAATCCACTGATGAGGAGGCGGTTCTAGGTGACCTAGTTGAGTTGTTCTCTTCTCCTTGTAGTAAGGCGAGGTTGGTATCGTTGTTAAATCCTCTTCAACGAGGTGATTGGTTGATGCCGCAGTCTGCTTTCGCGAAAAGATGATCTCAGGTTTTCTGAGATTTCAGGAGGATCACGCAAAAGAGCAAATGACAACAAAGATATAACAAGAACTGGTTCTGTAGTTCTTGGTTTATTTCGAGGTAGAGGAAAACACGTAGAATTTCTAAAGATTTTTACTTTGTAGATAATATAATAGAATAGAATGATGAACAATGAAAATCTTGACAATACAGTCAGAACTTTGAGAAAGAATTTAAGAGTTGAACAAATTAGGGCTCTGGTTAAGAACTGACAGGAATGCAGAATTTTTACTGAAGAGTTGTGAATCAATAAAGGAATTCCTGCTGTCACTTCTGACTATTGAGTAACAATTAAGGAAAAGGACTCTTGGAGAAAAGTAGATAAGACTATGTTGAATGTAGTTCCTATCCCGGAACTATAAAAGAAATTAAGAATTTTCCTTTATATAATTTAACATAAAAATTTTCGTTACGTATATGTTGTGAAATAAAAACCTTATAAAAAAACTCACGTGAAACGGTTTGTTGATACAGTTTCACTACGAAATTCTTTTTGGAATTGTTTGTTGAATTTATTATTTTTCTTATAATGAATGTTTACAATAGTTTTTATTTTGGGTAGATATTCAAATAATAAGTAAGTAATATGATACCTAAAAGAAACAGAAAGTAAGATAAACTACAAAAATGATAAAACGCTCATCTTTATAATGAAGTAAAATGAAGTGAAGATCCTTCAATCTTGATTGAGCGTTTTCCATTCTTTTTTTTCATTTCGGATAATTAACTTCTTTTTACTTTTTATCTGTGAATAATATTAGCAATAGAGATATGCTCACAATATTTATATATATATATATAAATATATATATATATATATATATATATATATATATATATATATATATATATATATATATATATATATATATATATATATACATATATATATAT
>SEYY01023764.1:5000-10000 GCA_009176605.1 Armadillidium nasatum
GGCTCGGTCGGGACGTGGGAATTTGAGTCATTCCCATTTACGCTAGCTCTGGCTCACTCAGCCGTTAATGAGTACACTAGTGAAATGCTTGTCACTGGTGGGTAATAATCCGGTATCCGCGATAGGTCTGGCCAACCAGCGGTGTAGCCGTTAGGCCCTTGCTACCACGTGGCCTTCCTCGAAGGGTTCCAACTGACAGGACTTGTCCTACCTAAGGGTTGGTGATTATTATTTTATTATAAGCATTGCTTTTCATTACTATTTATATTTGTACTTTGATACCACAGACTAAAAATTTTTATTACTCATAAATTCAGAAGCAATTATAAGTTTTTAAAAAAAAATATATAAAATATTTTATTTATTTAAAAAAATATAAAATATTTTATTTTACAATTATAAGATTTTTATTAACGTAATTTTTTAAAATGAAATTTTAATATATTTTTCTATAAAAAAATATCAACTGGAACCTCGTAATTAATGAAATGAAACACTTTAATTATCGATTTTAAAGAAATACGAAAATTAGCGTGCGCCAAATTGCCCCACCCTCAAAATTCGTGGGGTAATTCGGTTCACATTACTTGTGGGCTAATAATATTTTTCACCAACTATGGACATTTATAATTATAATAATTCTAGTCCCAAAAGATGTTAACATAAATAACAAAATACTAAAAATTATTTTGAAAAATCAAAAAAATAAGAAGAATATAGAAACCTTAGCATTTTATGTAGCTCAAAATATGGACCGTATTACCTCACTTTCCGGTTATATATATATATAATATATATATATATAATATATATATTATATATATATATATTATATATAATATATATATATATATATATAATATATATATATATATATATATATGTATATATTATATGTTGTGTGTGTGTGTGTGTGTGTGTGTGTGTGAGTAAAATTACTTGTAGCCATTGGAACGAAACTTTTGGAATGCAAAGTTGTGTCTAACTGTCAAAAATAGCAATCCCATTGCCATTCCTTTCTCTATTCCCACGGGAATGTTGGATTGAACGAGCCAAAGGAAAGCAAGTCGCGAATTAATTTGCATTTATAAAACTAATCAAACGATTTCATGTGATTGGTTTTTAAAAATTTTTTTTTTTATATATTTCAAAAGCTTTCCATTTATAAATATTATTATTATTATTATTATTATTATTATTATTATTATTATTATTATTATTATTATTATTATTATTTAATTATTTTTTATATTTATTATATATATAAATATATTATATATAAATAATATATATATATATATAATATATATATATATATATATATATATATATATATATATATATAATATATATATATATATATATATATATCTCCTCCGGTGGGCAAAGGCCAGAGGCCTACCAAATTCCAAACCGGAGTTGGAAAGATCTATCATAGTCGATGGTGGCCGACGTGTCCAGATACACGGAGTTTGAAAGTATGCAAGTCAAAGGAAGTTGGGAAAACAGATGAAGGGAGTGTGCTCAAGACTTTACCAGTAGAGTAAATGTAAGATTGAGCATAGCGGTTAAGTCTGGGGTCGGAGAGTTGGACAGAGAAAGGATGAGACTGTGTAGGAAGGCGTGTCGCACTAGCTCTTCTCAATGGAGGAGGTATGCGACGAGAGAGTTCAGAAGAGCAGTGTCTGTTGTAATAGCGATAGTAAAGAGAGAGTGACGCAACAATTCGACGGGCAGAAAGAGATTGAAGAGAGTTAGTAATAGCAGGAGAGTTGATGAGACGAAATGCCCTTGACTCCACCTTCTCTAGGAGAGCTGTGTGTGTGGAACCACCCCAGATGTGCGAAGCATACTCCATACAGGGGCGAACAACACCCTTATACAGAGCAAGCAACTGGGGTGGCGTGAAGTAATTCTGAAGGCCCCTCAGAACAATCAACCTCTTAGAAGCTTGTTTAGAAAGAGAGGTAATGTGATCTTTCCAAGAAATATCACGAGAAAAAGAAACACCAAGAATATTTAGAACAGATGAAGGCTTGAGTTGTGTGTTTCCGAAGAAGATATATAAGTGTGTGGAAGATTGTGTCGAGTGGAGAGATGAAGGAATTGAGTTTTTGAGGCATTGAAAGCAACCATGTTTTCTCTTCCCCAATTTGAAATAAGTGAAAGATCAGAGGTTAGTTGCTCCAAGGCTACCCTTCTCGAGTCTATCAACTGCTGTTGGGTGGGACGTTTTTGAAACTGGAAGGAATAATGAAGGGTGGAGTCAGCATAGGAGTGGATAGGAGATGAGATAATAGAGAGAAGGTCATTAATGAAAAGTAGGAAAAGTGTTGGGGATAGGACAGAACCCTGAGGAACACCACTATTAATAGATTTAAAGGAAGAATGATGGCTGTCTACAACAGCTGCTATAGAACGACCGGAAAGGAAATTAATGAGAAGATCACAGAGAGAAGAATAGATACCGAAAGAAAGAAGTTTAGAAATCAAAGCTTTGCGCCAGACTCTATCGAAGGCTTTCGATATGTCCAGCGCGACAGCAAAAGATTCACCGAAATGCCGAATATATATTATATATATATATATATATATATATATATATATATATATATATATATATATATATATATATATATATATATATATATATATATAGTGATAAAATATTAATACGCAGTCAGGACTAATGAGGAATAATTCTTCGCCTGAGAGGCTAACCTTTATTTTTTTTTTTTTTTCCTGTAAGGTAATGAATATTTCCATCACGAAGAGTAGAGTTTTAAACATAAGATAGAAGAAGTGGTGAAATGACAGGAAATATATAATTAATAATTAAAAGAACAAAATAAGTAAGGAGGTGACCTAATCCCTGAATAGCTTCAGTTTTGGTAGATTTATATTATGAAAGGAAGCCATTCGCAACATCTTCTGTGGACTACCATAAGGAAAATAATAAATATGTTTAAAGAAATGAATAGATACCTAAAGAGAGACATTTAGGAGCTAAATTTATTTTTACCAGTCTTATCGAATGGTTTTGACAATTTCTGCAGCATAATATTCATAATACCCAAAAGAGAAGGAAAGCGTCATCTGCAGTACTGAGGAGTTTTGTTTCCTGCAGGCTTTAAATTAGTCTCTATCTCTGGGCCTTTGCTTCCTAGTCAGATTGCTCCAGTTAGGGATTCCCTTGATTTTGAAGTAAAATCTTTTTTATTCTCTCAGACTTCGCTTCCATATAAAAAAATAGATTTAGTTTATTTCCGGCTACGGCTCCTGCTCCTGCTCCGGTGTGGTGAGCAACCTTATTTGCCATTATGTTTCTTACTGAATATCACTGGCTATCTGAGATACAGTTAGAAGCGTTCAGATGTTTACAAATTTTCCTTCTTTAAATAGATATGAAAACTTTGAAAAAAAGTATATCGAAAGTAATGAGACAATATTTATAAGGTTGAAATGCATCCCACTCTTCTCTCTTCCCTCTTCAGGAACAGCTTGAATAAGTTAAATGCTTTAAATATTAATTAAAGATTTGACCAGATAGACAGACAGAATCGAAATATTTTGAAAGATTAGAATAACTCTAGAATAATTCTTCTGAACATATTTTTATTTCAACCATGTGAGGTATATTACCAGGATCTTATTAGTTAAAGGTCAAAGTATTGAACAGAGGAAACTCAAAATTTATGTTTACTTTAAGTGACTTCATGTTCAACAAAATTAGAAATAGAATAAACAAAAATTAGTGTAAAAATTTTTAAAAGTAAACGGCGACTGAAATTAATCTTTAAGTAAGGTCAAAATACACTGAATATTTTTATCCCAATTTTATACTCAATGGCTTAATGAATTTCTCACATCACTCATGTGGCCCCTTACAAACAAAAGATTCACCACTAGTAGATTAAAATTAAATAAACAAGCAACTTTACAAAGGTTCAAAGTCTTTTATGATGATAAATCTAAAAACCATTTTGAATATACATTTTTTAGAATTCCTGAGGCCCTAGGCAATCTCCTGCGTAGTCCACAGCGTAATATATATATATATATATATATATATATATATATATATATATATATATATATATATATATATATATATATATATATATATATAATTATATATATATATATATATATATATATATATATATAATATATATATATATATATATATATATATATATATATTATATATATATATATATATATATATATATATATATATATATATATAACCAGTTACTAGATGCAAGAAGGGTTGCCTTGGAGCAGCTGACCTCTGATCTATCTCGTATTTCTAATTGGGGCAAAGAGAACATGGTTGTTTTCAATGCCACCAAAACTCAATTCCTCCATCTCACTATTCGACACACTCTTCCACACAACTATGATATCTTCTTCGAAAACACTCAACTCAGACCTTCATCTGTTCTTAATATTCTCCGTGTTTCCTTTTCTCGTGATCTTTCTTGGAAAGATCACATTACCTCTCTTTCTAAACAAGCTTCTAAGAGGTTAGGTGTTCTGAGACGCCTTCAGTATTTCTTCACTCCACCCCAGTTGCTTGCCTGTATAGGGACATTGTTCGCCCCTGTATGGAGTATGCTTCGCACATCTGGGGTGGTTCCACACATACAGCTCTCCTAGAGAAGGTGGAGTCTAGGGCATTTCGTCTCATCAACTCTCCTGCTCTTACTAACTCTCTTCAATCTCTTTCTGCCCGTCGAATTGTTGCGTCACTCTCTCTATACTATCGCTATTACAATGGACACTGCTCTTTTGAACTGTCGTTGCATACCTCCTCCACTGAGAAGGGCTCGTGCGACTCGACTTTCTACACAGTCTCATCCTTTCTCTGTCCAACTCTCTGACTCCAGACTCAACCGCTATGCTCTGTCCTACATGTACTCTACCGGTAAAGTCTGGAACACACTCCCTTCTTCTATTTTTCCAACTTCCTATGACTTACACACTTTCAAACGTCG
>SEYY01023764.1:12500-20000 GCA_009176605.1 Armadillidium nasatum
GTTTTAAACTCTTTTTAAAAAATGGAAAAATATTTCCTCCGATTTGGAAGAAGGAAACTTGTCAAATCTCCATTTTTTAAAAGTTGCAAAATTCCAAAACTTCAAAATTTCTATATTATCAATAATATATATATATATATATATATATATATATATATATATATATATATATATATATATATATATATATATATATATATATATATATATATATATATATATATATATATATATATATATATATATATATATATATATATATATATATATATATATATATATATATATATATATATATATATATATATATATATATATATATATATATATATATATATATATATATATATATATATATATATATATATATATATATATATATATATATATATATATATATAATATATTTTTTATTCACTACACCATATCTCGCATGATGCAGGGTGGTGTCGACTGCAGAAAGTATTCACATTTCTGCAATCGTAATTGGAAGAAAAAAAACTGGTTAAAAGAGTTCCTAGCCTTTAGAGCCATGTGAAGAACTATTCTTCATTTATAATATATATATATATATATATATATATATATATATATATATATATATATATATATATATATATATATATATATATATATATATATATATATATATATATATATATATATATATATATATATATATATATATATATCAAACTCCAATTCTTCTGTTATTCTTTTAGATTTTTTGGGTTACTATGGTTCTTGAGCTCTTAGATTCTTGGGTTCTTGAATTTTTGAGTTAATTGGTTCTTAGGTTCTTGAGTTCTTGAGTTCTTACGTTCATGGGTTTTTGAGTTCTTAGGTTCTTGAGTTCTTGAGTTCTTAGGTTCATGGGTTCAAAATTTATTAGTTTCTAGAGTTCTTAGGTTCATGGGTTCTAGGGTTCTTGGGTTGTTAGGTTTTTAGGTTCTTGAGTTCTTGAATTTTAATGTTCATGAGTTCTAGGGTTCTTGCGTTCTTGAGTACTTGGGTTCTTAGATTCTTGGGTTCTTGAATTTTGAGTTATTTGGTTCTTAGGTTTTTGAGTTCTTAGGCTGATGGATTCTAGGGTTCTTGGGTTCTTAGGTTCTTAGGTTCTTAGGTTCTTGAGTACTTAGGTTCTTGGATTTGTATTATGATAGTGATGGTAACTATTCGATCGAGACTGTGAAATCCAAATTCTGAGCGAAATTTATCAAAATTTAAGAATTTAAAAAGCGAAGAGATTTAAATTCAAAGAAATGCAGACAATGAAACACGTAAGTAAAAACTTTCCAATAAAGTAAACAAAAATATGAATAGATTAAAAGAAAACCTTGGAAAACACGTATTTACTCAACAATTAAGGAACTTATTTACAAAAATACAGATAAACCAATCTTAGATATTAATAATATTCACTGAAAATTTGATTTCTAAAAGAATCAAATTAAAAACCTAAAATATTTTGTGGAAAAATGATTACAAAATAGAAAACGTAATAAGGCAAACATTGATATTGACAAACTCACCCACAGGTTCTTAACTAACTCGTAAAATAGCGTTAAATAAAAATAAAATCAGGAATTTAAACTTAATATTCTCCGACAGAGTTATATGAACTCCATAGAGTTCATATAACTTCTACGCTCCTACTTTAACTCAAACAAAAAAACAAAAACAAAAAAAAAACAAAAAAAACATTCTAAACTAATTAAAATAATAAGACCAAACAACAAAAAACATTCCTATTTAAATAAAACAAACAAATACTTCAAAGAAGTAAAAAGTTTGAATTGAAAATTAATAAAAGAATATATATAATGTAAACAGCAGAAGCATCAGGTAACCATTGTTTATATACAAAATCATTTATTACAGTATAACAAATTTACATTAGATCTTTTCAACCAGGTATTTTATTTGCTAACTTATAAACACATAATAATTAATCAACGTAAGTACAACGCACTTTTATATATATATATATATATATATATATATATATATATATATATATATATATATATATATATATATATATATATATATATATATATATATATATATATATATATATATATATATATATATATATATATATATATATATATATATATATATATATATATATATATATATATATATATATATATATATATATATATATATATATATATATATATATATATATATATATATATATATATATATAATATACTATATATATATATATAGGGTTTGTATCCACCTATAGGTTAAATAAGTAGTTTAATGGTTAATTAAATCCGTATCCGATTACATTATCTTCTTTCTTCTTTTAATAATATTAATTCCACAAATAGGTTCACACGTAAATATTATTAGACGATCTTGCTCGAGTTTATTTTCTTTCTTAAATATAAAGTAAACTTTTTTTTAATTTTTAATTTTGATGGTTCTCATTTTTTTTTTTTTTTAACTTTAATTTTTGATGGTTTCAATGCATAAACATTGTTGTAAAGTGCTTAAAATTATAACCATTGTTTATTTCAATGTTTAAACATTGGTACCAAAATTGTATAAAATCGATATGAGGTATGGGATAAAGGATAAGATAAGATACATAAATAGTACAGAGGATAGATAAAATAGACTGATAAGTTAGGATGGTAGACCGATGGATAAATATCAATTCAGCATTATTTATTTATCCATATTGTTAATGTACAGATCACGTGATATCAGTCTATCAACCTATCCTATCAGTCTATTGTATTTTCCCTCTGTACTATTTATGCCTAAATAGTACAGAGGGTAAATACAATAGACTGATAATACAGGTTGATAGACTGTTGGGTAAAAGATAAGATAAGATGCATAAATAGTACAAAGGGTAGATACAATAGACCAGGGGTGGCCAAACTGCTTGATAGTCCGAGCCATTTTTCAAAATTTGAAATTTTTCGCGAGCCGCAATTACATACGTATTTAAAAGGTATTAAAAATTTTTTTTTTTTTTTACAGAAATTATATTTATTGAAAACATATAAATAAAAGTACAAAATATGTGTATTGAATTTAAATATTAAAAATTAAAGACATTTATTTTACTTCTCTTGACAATTCTTTAAAATTTGATGAATAATTGGTGACAGCACTTCTCAGTAATTCTTTGAGATGCCTTTTTATTTAATACTGATCGGTGTTTGGATTTCACGAATTTTAAAGTGAAATAAAATGATTCCCATGAGTAAGTTGTTCCGAATATTGAAATAATTCGACAAGCAGCCTTTTTTAATTCAGGATACTTCGATTCTGGAACAAATTTCAAAAATTTAGTAATCGACGTCGACTTATATTTTAATTGTAGAGCTTGATCTTCTTGCATATCTATTAATTCCAATTCTCCAGATGCTTTTGGGTCATAATTATATTGGAAATGGAAAACTCACATTGAATTAGGTTAATTTCAAATGGATTCAGAAAAAAATCAAGAGACGATTTAAAATATTTCAAGACTTGAAATCTATTTTGGAATTCCGTCAATATTCCTTCAAGCTTTTTCATATACTCGTTGAGTTTTTCTTGTTTAATATTGGAACAAATTTTTTTTAATTCGAGGAAAATGACAAAATGTTTTATTTTTAATGTCCTTTTGAAAAAGTTGTAATTTAGTTTGAAAACTAAATATACACTGTTGAGAGGTCAGATATTATTTTATCTTTTCCCTGCAATTGTAAATTCAGTGTTTGCAAATGTTTCCATGACATCAGTCCTAATTCTGAATATGGTTATTTCCTTTTCTTTTAGAAATGCAGTTATCGGATCAAACAAATCTACAAAACGATTTAATACGTTGTAGCTAGATAACCATCTAATAATGCAAAAGAAATTAATGTCATTTGGAAGTTCTTCGTCCTTTAATTCTTCAAGGAAATTTTTGAATTGTCGATGATTTTTTGCATTGGTGCGAATGTAATTTACAATGTGTAACACTGTTTTCATAACATCAGGATATTTTAAATATTTTGTAACGAGATGTTCTCGGTGAATTATGCAGTGAATCGGTATGAATTGTGGAATTTGAGAATCATCTCTTAAAAGCCCAATAAGACCGATTTTTTTACCCAGTATTGCCGGAGCTCCATCAGTTGCAATGCTTACAAGTTTTTTAAGAGGCACTTTAAAAGTTTTCATTATGGAATCTAATGCATTTTTAATATCGACACCGCGGGTTGACTCTTGAAGTGCTACTAAATCTAATAATTCTTCTTTAACAACGAAGTCAGGTGAAACAAAACGTATGAAAACTGCCAATTGCGGAAGATCTGTGATATCTGTCGATTCGTCAAGGGCTAAGCTGAATGCAATACAGTTCTTCAAATCATTTTTTAAATTATATTCAAGAGATGTATTAATTGCAGTTAGGCGTCGTTCGGTTGTGAGTCTCGAGATGGGAATTTGCGAAACAACCTTGTGCAATGCTGCATTATTTGGATCTAAAACTTTAAGTAAATCTTCCAAGTTTTTTTTAATAAACTCTCCCTCTCCATACTGGTGTTTTGCACGAGCAATATTCCAGGCAATAACAAAATTGGCTTCAGCCACATTATTAGCTTGACTGCTAAAGGTCATCAAAATTGACTGTTGTTTATTTAAATTTGATTTTAAAGAAGCAAGTTTATCTGATCTTAATTTGGAATTTGGTGGATACTGATTAGAAAACTGAAGATGATTGGTTTCATAATGTCGGCTTAAATTGCTAGCTTTATAATTTTTGACTGTAGAATTGCAAATAACACATGATGCTTTTCCGTTATTGTCAATAAAAAAGAAATTCTCCTCCCACTCATTATTAAAACTTGTACCTTCCTTCAACTTGGACAGAAATGAAATTTGTTACAACGTTGCACTTAGTCTTTCATATTTGTTGTCAGTGATTTAAAAGACATTTTGAAACACATACGGAACGATAATAATTTTTAAAAATATAATAGCACAAAAATGAAAATGGAACTCGGAGACATTTATCGAGAGCCACAAATAATCCTTCAAAGAGCCGCATGTGGCTCGCGAGCCGCAGGTTGGCCACCCCTGCAATAGACTGATAAGATAGGTTGATAGACTGTTAGGTAAAAGATAAGATAAGATACATAAATAGTACAAAGGGTAGATACAATAGACTGATAAGATACGTTTTATAGACTGTTGGTTAAAAGATAAGATAAGATGCATAAATAGTACAAAAGGTAGATACAATAGACTGATAAAATAGGTTGACAGACTGATATCACGTGACCCGTACATTAATAATATGGATAATAAATAAAGCTAAATTGATATGCTCACAATTATAATTGACACTCTCAATATGAAAGCGACAGAAATAGGACACGAGATTCGTCACGAATTCTTTGAAAGGGAAAACTAAGTGTATAATTTCATTGTCTCATTATTGGTCTTATTCATCAATATATTATTGATAATTAATTTGAGTTTAAAAATAATAATAATAAAAATAATAATAATAATAATAATAATAATAATAATAATAATAATAATAATAATAATAATAATAATAATAATAATAATTAAATTCTCAAATGTTAATTACAAGTTTTTATACTTGAATATAGTACTTATATTAAATTGTGTTCATTGAAAATGTTACTACTACTACTACTACTACAAATAATAATATAATATAATTAATAATAATAATAATAAATAATAATAATAATAATAATAATAATAATAATAATACGATTTAATTCTCTAGAGTTTATTCAGAAAGTACTACCTTTACAGGTTTGCAATTTTAATTGCAATTTTTAGTATAGGTCTCTATCTCTTTGTTTTTTATTGAGCCATTGCTCATAATAATAATAATAAAAATAATAATAATAATAATAATAATAATAATAATAATAATAATAATAATAATAATGAAAACTATACTACTAACTACTACTAATACTGATAATAATAATAATTATAGCAATAATAATAATAATAATAATAATAATAATAATAATAATAATAATTGAACGAGTACATGCGTAAAATGAATGTTAACTGATTTTAAATAATCCGATTGTAATCACATATAAACAAACACGCACACACACACACACACAAATTTTCTTCTTGTAACTTCATTCGATTATATGCAAACAGGATAGCGGGGGATTTACTGGTCATTCTTTAATAGCATATATATATATATATATATATATATATATATATATATATATATATATATATATATAATATATATAATATTATATATATATATATATATATATATATATATATATATATATATATATATATATATATATATATATATATATATATATATATATATATATATATATATATATATATAATATATATATAGTATATATATATATATATATTATATATATATTATATTTTTTTTTTGTTTTTTTTTTTTTTTTTTTTTTTTTTTTTTTTTTTTTTTTTTATTTATTATATTATTATTAATTATTATTATTATTATTATTATTATTATTATTATTATTATTATATATATATATATATATATAATATTATATATATAATATATATATATATATAATATATATATATATATAATATATATAATATATAATAATATTATATATATATTATATATATATATTATATATATATATATATATATATATATATATATAGTATATATATATATATATATATGAATATATATATAATATTTTTTTTTATATATATATTATATATGTTTATTAGGTTATATATTAGGATTTTACCCACTTAGAGGGTACCTCAAGCGTACACTCGACGTCAGACTGGTGTACTTCAGACTCCCATCATTTTCCCCTTCTTCACATGTCCCCCACATACTTACTTGCAAGTACATTCTCAATCATATTTTTTATAAAACATTAAATGGCGAAAGATGAACATAAACTTGCCTCAGAGATGTTTGGAGGGGCTTTTTCAACGCAATATTCCTCATGTACTCATTACCATTACTTGGGAGTTGTCGGTCTCCAGTGATGGAATTCGCGCTACCAATATTTCAAAGCCTGTTTGCTCTAATTAGAGGCGTCGCTTTCCGTTAACATCTGTTACATTCGCAATCTTTATTCTAATTTCTACTTCGTTGACATTACCTTTCTTGTTCTTGATCGACACTTGGGAGCTTGAGAGTCCCGACACTAAACCCTTCTATGTTCTCTCTTATTGTCTTTATCCTCTATTTTCAGTCAAATGTGAATGTTGCGCACACGTGCCAGCAATGTTGTTTCCTCTCGTCTGTAATTTGGAGTCTTCCGAATTTTCCACCTTGTTTCTTATGCTCTCTTTCAATTGTACGACTAAATTTATTTGTTCTGTTTATTTATCTCCTAGCTCTACTTTCTATCTTAAATTCTTCGACTATCTGAACTAAAAAATAGAGACATGGTTGGATACACAGCTGCATGAATGACTTGCAAATATATTTCTACAATATTTGAATAAGAAATTCGACAT
>SEYY01023765.1:5000-12500 GCA_009176605.1 Armadillidium nasatum
TCGATATCACGTAAACGAGCAACTTACTACCTTATATGTATCCATCACCCTATATCTATCTGTCTATCTATCTATCTATCTATCTATCTATCTATCTATCTATCTATCTATCTATCTATCTATCTATCTATCTATCTATCTATCTATCTATCTATCTATCTATCTATCTATCTATCTATCTATCTATCTATCTATCTATCTATCTATCTATCTATCTATCTATCTATCTATCTATCTATCTATCTATCTATCTATCTATCTATCTATCTATCTATCTATCTATCTATCTCTCTCTCTCTCTCTCTCTCTCTCTCTCTCTCTCTCTTCTCTCTCTCTACTATATATATATATATATATATATATATATATATATATATATATATATATATATATATATATATATATATATATATATATATATATATATATATATATATATAAATTGCTTGCATGTGTGCATATAAAACCATCTTATATTCATTTTAATTAAAATTCAGCTATCCAGTAAACACGTAAATGTAACATGAAAATTAAAATTATTTTCGTAGTCATCACACTTAAGTAGTTAGGAGCCCTTATTAAATGAATGATAATCAACGCTAAGTATTTTTATGGGTTCCTCATTTAGGAAATGAAGAATCTTTTCTTATAGGTCTTTTCTCTCTTTTTGTTCTTTTTTTACATTTCTCTGTCTCTCTCTCTCTCTCTTTCTATCTGTCACTCTTTGTCTCTGTGTTTGTTTTATATAATAATCAGTCTCTTTTTGCCACTTCTCTGCTTCTCGCTCTGTCTCTCTTTTTGTTCGTTTTGCATTTCTCTGTCTCTGTCTCTGTCTCTCTCTTTCTATTTGTCATTCTATGTCTCTGTATTTGTTTTAAATAATAATCAGTCTCTTTTTGCTGTTTCTTTGTGTCTTGTTTCTGTGTCTTTGTTTATGTTGTTTCACTGTCTTTTTGTCTTTTTTAAATTCAACTTTGATTTATACTTGTTTCATTTGTTCTCTGTTTTTGTTACTCTTTCTGTCTGCGCCCCTCCTCTTTTTCCCTCTGTTTCATTTCTTTCTTTCACTCCCTTTATTTCTATCGGTCTTTCTGTCCGTGATCTTTTACTTACTATCTCTGAATTTCTTCCTTTCTCTGTCTCACCCTTTCACTGTTTCATTATTAAAACCAAACACTTTGAGCTTATTTTTTATTTATTTGTTTTTAAATATGCATATTAGGATTGACAAAGTATTTTCTAATAGAGGATACACAAACACACAAAAATTTAAATATATATATATATATATATATATATATATATATATATATATATATATATATATATATATATATATATATATATATATATATATATATATATATTATATATATATATATATATATATATATATATATATATATTATATATATATATATGTATATATATATATATATATATATATATATATATATATATATATATATATATATATATATATATATATATATATATATATATATATATATATATATATATATATATATATATATATATATATATATATATATATATATATATATATATATATATATATATATATATATATATATATATATATATATATATTATATATATATATATATATATATATATATATATATATATATATATATATATATATATATATATATATATATATATATATATATATATATATATATATATATATATATATATATATATATATATATATATATATATATATATATATATATATATATATATATATATATATATATATATATATATATATATATATATATATATATATATATATAATATATATATATATATATATATATATATATATATATATATATATATATATATATATATATTATATATATATATATATATAATAATCTATATATATATATATATATATATGTTACACATGAGTATATATTTAAAGGAAATTAAACATTTCAGAACACCACTTCCCACACTAGTGAATTCGTAAATGTTATCAAATGTTATTAATAAATTTTTTACTTGAACTAAGTAAGCATATATGAAATAAGTAAGCTGTTATAAATTAAGAACTCCTGTGGGGTGATTAGGAAGGTTACTATCCTTTAGGTTTTTTTTACGAGTTCAACTTCGATAAATACAATAATAAACACGTTAAGATTTTTATTAATTAAACTCTTAATTATATTTCAATTCTGGATTTTTAAAATATTTTTAAGAATATTTTCGCAAATTTTTTAAAGAAAGGGACATAATTATTCTATCTTCTCTGTCTGTCTGTCTGTCTGTCTGTCTGTCTGTCTGTCTGTCTGTCTGTCTCTCTCTCTCTCTCTCTCTCTCTCTCTCTCTCTCTCTCTCTCTCTCTCTCTCTCTCTCTCTCTCTTTTTCTTTTATTTTTAACGAAGCACCATAACAAATATCGATTGGGAACATGTGTTCAACACTTACTTTTTTTCTGAAAACTGAGGATAGAGAGAGTAAGATGGAAGAGTCTTACTGTAGTAGTTCTCGAATACCTCGATTTTCTGACAAGAACAAGAAGTGAGGTCCAGAAGAATAGAGGTGGTTTTTCAGCAGAGTTAAGCCGAAATACGAAGTCTCAAATGGTGCAGAAATTGAAGAATAAAGAAGAGAATTCTCTCTATAAATTATCTTATAAACTGCATCACAGGAGGCCACCATTTTCCATGTGATAATGGGGTGACGTGATGAGTGGACAAGCGACATTGTTTGAATGTCGCCCCACTGAGCATCTCCGATGCAGGGTTATGTTTCCCCATTTTTTAATCTGTATAAAAGATAATGTTTGAGTATGTTCTTGTAAATCTGTGGTGTGCATGTAAAAGTAAGAAGATCTGTGAGAATGTCCATTAAGCATGTTCAACAATCACTCCACTGAGAAGTCGAAACACTAACATGACAAACCAGAGGGCAGCAGAGTGAGGGAGAATGATCATGCCAAATCTAACATTCAGTGCATCATGCCAAAGGCATTGTATTTTAATCATTTCAGACGGTGATACCCTTCCTCTAAACATCATATATATATATATATATATATATATATATATATATATATATATATATATATATATATATATATATATATATATATATATATATATATATATATATATATACATAATTCCAATAGTAAGATTATTTAATCTGCGACTAAATATACATCAAAATATGCGAAATTAATGTTTATAATTTTAAAAAATGGCTACAATTACTTTTTTTTCTTTATTATTTTTCTTACATTGCCTCACAAATACTTTAAAAAAAACTTTCAACTTTTTAACGCTACACTACACATAGATTTTCATAAATTTGGTGGAAAAATAATTAGAATTCAGATATATATATATATATATATATATATATATATATATATATATATATATATATATATATATATATATATATATATATATATATATATATATATATATATATATATATATATATATATATATATATATATATATATATATATATATATATATATATATATATATATATATATATATATATATATATATATATATATATATATATTATATATATATAAGTGTGTGATGTATGTTTATGTATAGGTACATGTATTTGCGTACGCATGAATTCGCATAGCAGAAATGTGGGTGTAATTCTTATATATATATATATATATATATATATATATATATATATATATATATATATATATATATATATATATATATATATATATATATATATATATATATATATATATATATATATATATATATATATATATATATATATATATATATATATATATATATATATATATATATATATATATATATATATATATATATATATATATATATATATATATATATATATATATATATATATATATATATATATATATATATATATATATATATATATATATATATATATATATATATATATATATATATATATATATATATATATATATATATATATATATATATATATATATATATATATATATATATATATATATATATATATATAATATATATATATATATATATATATATATATATATATATATATATATATATATATATATATATATATATATATATATATATATATATATATATATATATATATATATATATATATATATATATATATATATATATATATATATATATATATATATATATATATATATATATATATATATATATATATATATATATATATATATATATATATATATATATATATATATATATATATATATATATATATATATATATATATATATATATATATATATATATATATATATATATATATATATATTATATTCGTAGCAAAACAAATTGAAGAATGAAATTTAGAGAAAATAGTCTTGTATTAAATGAAAATAAAAACCAATTTGTAAAAGACTTTCTCAACCCATTTTTCAAAATACATCGTAAGAGAGCAAGAAAGAAAGCAATCGCAAAATACATAGTAAGATGAAAAGTATCTCGTCTATAATTCGTTTGAACAATGTAAAATACCATTTTATAGCTACGCTCATACATAGATTTTGTACCGAAATGATACGGGAGTTTCTAGTGTATTAAAAGAGGCAAACCGAAGTGTTTTGAGTGCTTTTCACTGTATTCATATTATATAAATGTCCACTAATCAGTTTCATTTTTATTTTTTTTTAGTTGCAATGTTTATAAATTCAATCCAATTTTACTTCTTTAATTAATCGCAAAAATTTTAGCCTTGAAGAAAGAAACCCTCTTCATAGGTGGCAAATTGGACATGTTAGGAACACATTTAATTTCAGGGATATAAACATAACACATCCCTGCCATAACAACTTACAGGATCACATAAGACACCATCTAAAATCAACATCATTATTCACATTTTTATATTTCAGCAACAAAAAAAAAAAAAAAAAAAAAAAAATATAATATATATATATATATATATATATATATATATATATATATATATATATATATATATATATATATATATATATATATATATATATATATATATATATATATATATATATATATATATATATATATATATATATATATATATTATATATATATATATATATATATATATATATATATATATATATACTATATATATATATTATATATATATATATATATATATATATATATATATATATACTAATATATATATATAATAATAAATATTTGTTTAAATAGTTAACATCTCAAACACCTCATCAAACGAAATCCACCTGACAAATTAAACTCATTCAAACACCAAATTATACTTGTAAGAATAAGATAGGAACATCACTTAAACATACAGGCATAAATACATAACACTTCATCCTCAATAGACCCAGAATGTCAACTAGAAGTAGAAACAAATAATCATCTACTTCTGAAATGCTTCAAGCCAGCAGCTCACAGGACGTAGTTGCAAATTACATCTCTAAAGAACCCGTGGATATAGACAGCTGACGTTGCTGGTTCTGAAACGCAGTGTGAGGTCCCTCAATAAGGAGTGGTCCAGGAGAATAAGCAGTTTATATATATATATATATATATATATATATATATATATATATATATATATATATATATATATATATATATATATATATATATATATATATATATATATATATATATATATATATATATATATATATATATATATATATATATATATATATATATATCTTTGTGTGTATTTGCTTAACTAAGCACAATGCTTGTGTTATTTTCACATGTTAATATTTAATATAGTCATTTGTCATTTTGACCGAAGTATTGCATTTTAATAATACAAGCAACGATATTAGAAATGAATTTAAATTGATGAGAACATATCTATCTGATGGATTATCATTATATTTATACCAAAACAATTTTAAAAAAATGGGAATCAAATTTTTTTCAATTTAATGGTATTTTTAATTGCATAAAAATAATGAATTAAAATAATAATAAAATAACAATAAAATAATAATAACATAAAATAAAATAATAATAATAATAATAATAATAATAATAATAAAGTAACGACGATGAAATGGGATTATAAAATATTATTAATTATATATTATAAACATAACTCGCTGTACCTGTACTACAAGGCATAAAACCACGTTGAAACACAAATATTTTTCGTACTTTGTAAACTGGACCTGCTGTAGACACAATTTTATAATAATAGGTGTAGTATTAGTGTTAATTATAATTATAATCAATATTGTAATTAACATTATTATTGATATACATTCGTATTATTTTAGTTTTTGATATTATTATTATTAATTTTATTATTATTATTATTATTATTATTATTATTATTATTATTATTATTATTATTATTATTATTATTATTATTATTATTATTATATTTTTTTTTTATTTTATTTTTTTTTTTTTTTTTTTTTATTATTATTATTAATATATTATTATTAATATTGATATTACTACTAGTAGAAGTATTTATGAAATTATTAATATTATTATTATTACTATTTTTATTATTATAATACTTATTATTATTATTATATTTAGTTTTCTTATTATTACTTTTATTGTTATTTTTATTGTTATTATTACTATAATTATTATTATTTTATCATAGTTATTATTATTATTATTATTACACTTAAAAAAAAAATTTTTTTTGGAAAATCGTATTTTCCAGTGGAATTAGATTATTTGAGATGCGCTGAGTCCGAAAATGGCCTTTGTTTTTTTCAATCAGGTCTGGTTTGTTCGCTACAGACATTTAAGAAAAAACTATTTTTCGTCCAAAAACCCAGTTCCTGAGGATCATAAACATTCGGTTTTGCCGTCTTCCTGGGTAATAAAAGTCAACGTATCCAAATACATTCATTTATTATATACTCGATTATTTTGATAAGTTTAATACATGTATGAGCGTTACGTGAACAAAAGTTCAGATTTCACGGCGTAAATCCCGTTTCCTCGATTTCCGTGTGTGAGCAGCTTGGGTTGTCTCTCTTAGCGACCAGCAGTAGTCCGCGAGCATACTGCGTCCCATCCCCTGTCATCCATTTGACGCATTCCTGATGGAACCTTTCTCCCTGCTCGTCGCTGACCGCACCAATTTTTCATTCCATGTAATAATTATTATTATTTTATCATAGTTATTATTATTATTATTATTATCATGATCATTATTTTAATTATTTTAATTATTTTATTATTAGTATTATTAGTATTTGAATTAGTATTATTATAATCATTATTGATATTGTCATTATTGTTATTGTAATTATTCTGTATGAGTGAATTTATTTGAGAATTTAAGTTTATTGCATGTTTTATAAATATTAATCTCATTCATTATGGAATAGGATTATTTGTTTCAGATTAAATTTTCATGCAATTTATTTATTTATATATTTTTAAGAAGGTTCTTTTAGTGCTTTTAAAATTACTACTACAACAACTGCTAATACTTCTACCTCTATTACTA